>WNWK01013609.1:0-54609 GCA_009830355.1 Cherax destructor
TGTCATTCTTTTTTTGGTACTTTAAAAACCCTAGAGGATGGTATCCTTCTTTTTGTCTTAAGGTGAGTCAGGAGGGGGCCCATATGGTGAGCCCAAAAGAGGGTATTATGTCAATGTACGATCTCAGTCTGGGATCTGGTGTTTGTGTAACTCACTGATAAAAAACCCCTTTTGTGAGACTAATGTCTGGGTGGGGAAGTCTTAAGGTGTATGGATTAGTCTTTTTCTCATGTGTAATTTATCTTCTCAAATATTTTCGCATATATGTATGACAAGTTTTAAATTATAAATAAAAATAAAATTGTAACTGCGTAAAGAAGTAAAAAAGAAGACTCCGGGACAAATGCGGGGGGCAAAATTTTAAACAGATGTGGAATGATAGTATTATAATATTAAAAGAAATTGAAAAAAATAATTACACTGTCGGGGGCATAAATAATTAAAAAGTGTAGGACTAATATACCCAGATTTAATAAGTTGCTCGAGCGTTAATAGAGTTACTCTGGTACCATCATATGTATATATTGTTATGTCAAACATGCATTTGTGAATTAACAACGTTATATAAAGCGGGTTATTTTAATAAAATATGAAATATATTAAATTGTCTTTATCAAGGTACTCTAATTGTGAAAATGTCTAAAAATCTAAAGGACAAAAGATGCATTTTAATATATTTAGATACACTATCGATATATGATATACGTACTGAAATGTGGAATACTGCTCTTTGGAAAAGTATTATTTTTAAAAAAATATTTTTTTGATTCCCAGTCGTTTGAAAAATACAATTATACTAAATGGGTGACGGAGGAGGGTGGAATTATAATGTGAAATGTTTTAAAGAATTTAAGAACTTTCTAAAAAACTTGCTAAACTACCCACAAGAATTACGTCTGAATTAAACTAATACAAACATATTACCTTGTTGGGACCTGAAGACATAATATCAATGTTCAAAATCTTTTCTCTAGAAACGCTACAATCAGCCACAGAATTTATATACCAGAGTGAGTGTACACCTCACCGGTGTTGACTGACCTCACGACTCAGCTGTCACCCGACACCTGAAGCTTCGAGACATATTGAAATTCATCGAAGTGATTTGAAATTATTAGGTTGTTAAGCCACAAAGACTGCACGTCATTAGTGGTATATACCCCAAAATGTACATCGCAGTGTATAAAACACCATGGTGTTATGCTTTTATATTTATGCCCTGTTTTGGGTGTTATATTCATTAAGGGGTGTATTAGAGAAATGATGCCTTAATGACCCTAGTCTAGTCAATAGGCTTTAAACTATCACTTTACTTCAATTATTTTACGTTATTCAAAACTTTGATACATATAACAAATATGCTCGTTTTAAACTTGAAAAAAATTAAGAAATATCAGTGGTTGAGACTGGCATGAAATAACAAAAGAGCAACACACCGGCATAAGACAGTCACACAAACAATGAAATGGAAATAAGTCACTGAGTTTTTTGGGTTATCCTAGGTCCTCACACATGTCTATGTATGATAATCTATGTAATTATTTGTGATACCTGAATAAACTTACAAAAATGAATCCTTGAACGATATATACAACACCAAACCCTGACCAAAGTCCCCACTACCAAAAAAAAACATAAAAATAGACAAAATTATGGCTGCCCCTGGTGCCTTAACAGCTCAGGGGCAGCCTTCCGGAGCTTCCCAACACCTTCGTCTGTGTGATTGGTCGGTGTTCACCATGGCAGAGGGTCTCGGAAGCGTTTAATACGAGGCATAGACCCACTCAAAGGGGGCCATAACACCCAATTCAAATTCAATTCAAATTCAAATTCAAATTCTTTATTTCTAGTAATATACAGAGTGGGGTGTAATTATAGTAATGTACATTTTTAAGTAGATATTACAAGATGGAATAATATGCCTAGGTATGCCTAGGCTTTTAAAACAGTCTTATGATAGTCTTACTCAATAGTGACACAATGATTATACGATAGAAGGTTGGTAATTGTAGTGATTAATTAAGTTTACAATATTGAGGTATTGAAATTTAAACATTTAAGAATTAAACAATTAGTTATATATTAATGGTAAAGGTGATGTATTGGCATAATACCGTTTCTATATTGGAGTGTCTTAGGCAAACTTATGATAGCTTAAGAATTATGAAGCAATAGTTGTATTAGAATTTTGGTCAAGAGTGATATTAAAGGGAATCACAGATATCAGTGTCTTTTGATGTGATATGTGCAAGATAAAGTAGTTTTCATGTGGTTGCTACCGGTTTTGGGGGTGTAAGTGTCAAATATCTTGTTACCAATCAAGACATATGCCATTCGTCCCTCAGTCTTTGTAGGGGAGCGGATGCCGCTGTGCTTCTCCCTCTGTCTGGGATCGCGGTTGGTTTTGCAAACATGGCGCAGGCTGGCAGGAGGTGAATAAACACCGTATGCATAGAGCTTCTTGTGGCCGGTTTTTTGGATCACGGCTTCAGTACTACTTCCTGCCATTCTATGGGGTACATATCAAATAAACAACACGGATTTATGTGGAGTGGCCCCCAATGGAGCTAACAATATATTTGGGAAGCTATGCTCGCCAGTGTGTATGAAGCCTAGTGGAAAAGTCCAGGAAGTGCGTCTAGCTGTTAACTCGGCTGTGGATGTAGCTTGCATGATGTCTCCCCACTTCTATTCCTGGGTAAAAGTCAAGAATGTTCCATTTGAAGCTGTTGAGGAAGATCTACATGCTGCCTTTAAGGCATATGGGATTGCATATGGCGGCGGTTGGCAAGTGGACTGAGGGACTCTATGCTGGATTGCCCGAAGGGTCCTACACACTTAAGATGACTCTTCGGTACCCAATGCCATCCTATGTGGTATTGGCAGACTTCAGAACTCAAGTTTTTGTGTCATACGCTGGTCATAGGCGCACCTGTCACCTTTTTGGTGCATAGGAGCATGTTGCGGCTCAATGTGAGTGGCGGCATGGGCGCGTCCAGCCTTTAAGGTGGTGAAGGACTTCTTCAGGCAAGAGGAGGAGACCCCACAGAGGTGGGAAGTGAGCCTTGTGCCTCTGGTGTTATAGAGGTTGCAAGTCGGTGGGACCGCCAGGGACTGTCTGACTATGACTTTGGATACGCAGGTGGTGGAGACACCGCAGGTGGACCCCGAAGATGTCTTGAATACGGAAGGTGGAGAGCTGGAGATATCCATCAATGTAGTGTTGAGAGACCTTTTGGGCAGTCAGGTAAAGGCACAGGTACAGAGCCTCGATTTGGATCTCCCTCCAGAGGTGGTGGATGCTGTCCATCGTGTTGAGCCTCCGCTTGAGGTGGGGGGGAATCAGTGGCAAATCCAAACAGTTGAGGTGGAGATCCACAGGGAGGGCAGTCTGGATGAGGCAATGCAGGTGGAGGAGAGACCGCAAGTGTGCGGAGGCTCCTGATTCAGAGGACGTTCTTACACCTGGGCAGCACTCAGGGAAGAAGACGTGGGCAGAGGTGTCGGCACATGGAATGGGAGGTTCTAAAGGAATGAGTGTGCCTAGTGGTCAAGCTAAGGGTGGCCCTGGATGTGCTTTAGATAAACCAGTTCAGAGATTGAAAGGTAAACCCCATATTTCCCTTTTAAGTGTTTAACGATCAATATAAACGGTTTAAGGACTAAAAGGAAGCGTGGCTGGTTTGTAGATGTGTTGAGGCATAACAGGATTGAAGTGACAATGGTGCAAGAGCATAATTTTCCACCAGAGTGTCCTTTGTGTACTGAAGGTTATGAGGTATATTGCGGAGCATTCACGAAGACTAAAGGGCGGTGTAGCGATCCTGATTTGCAATTTAGCCCGTTCGTGGTTAAACATAGAGAGGAGGGAAAGAGGGAGGATGGTAAGGGAGGACGGGTTGTGGGGGTTAGGGTGTTGTTTGTTTGCGTGAACAGGCCAGCAGAAGGGATGCACGCATTAAGAATACTTTCGTTAATGAGGTGCTTGTATATCATTTGAGGTCACTGTCGGAGGTCGCGTCTGTGCGGGTGATTGGAATTGTCTTAAGAGCAAGAGATATGGAGCCGCAGGGTGCAGGGTTTTGCTCTGTCTTGTTGAGGAATTTGCTAAGGGGCTGGAACTTCGAGATGTAGGGAATGAGGGGAGAGGGTGGTTACACACACTTTTGTGAGAGGGAGATTCGCTGCCAGGCTAGATAGGATTTATGTAATGAGGGTGGTGATGGTTAGGAAGGTGGGGATTTTGGATGTTTTCTTTTCAGATCATAGGGTGTACAGGTGGATGTGGTATGGGGTTGGCTTATGGTTTGATAGGGTACCTGGAGGGGCAGTTAAGGGATTCTTATGGGGAGGGGGCTTTGCAGGATATCATGTGGAGGACATTGCGGGAGTGAAAGAACAGTTAAGGGAGATGCATAATGATCGTTTTGATGGTGCCTGTGTGAGGGGGTTGGAGGAAATTTGTGGGGGAATTGGATGTCAGCCTGTGTCCTTAGGGAAAAGAAACAGAGGAGACGTGCAATGGAGATGATGGGGTTGACTATGGAGGAAGAGTTAAGGGTCTATGTTCGTGGGCAGGAGCTGGTTACGACGGAAGGTATGGAGTGGGTATGTGGATGCGTGGTATCTGGAGCACATGAAAAGTAGAGGTATTCAAGGGAGGCATTAAGAGTCATGGGTGGGTGTGTGCAATGTCTGTTGGAAATGTGTGATAGAGAATTATTAAATGGTAATATTAGCGAGTTAGAGGTATGGGAGGCATTGGCGAGCATGCAGGAGGAGAAGTCACCGGGTCTAGATGGATTTCCTAGTGACTTTTATGTACAAAACCGGGGAGTGATGAAGGGGAGGTAAGTGGATATGGGGGATAGTGGCCTGTGGTACGGCAGGTGAAGATTTGTGGAGTCTTTTATATGAGGGATATGTGGGAAGCAAGGGAGGTTAATTCTGGGAGGGTATTGGAAAGTGTCCTGGGAAGCTTGAGGGGAGGGGTTGCGGTCACAGTTACTCACGCTGCAACAGCAGGCAGTGGTTGCAAATGTACTGCTCTACAGCAAGGTATGGCATGTGGCAGCTGTCTACCCGTTGTTGCAGTGTGATGTGCGTAGTTTGCAAAGTAAGCTTCTAAGGTTCATATGGGGTTTGGGCTGCGAGTGGCTTAAATGTGATGTGGTGACGTTGGCCCCTAGATTAGGGGGATTGGGACTAATTTCTCTGGAGTGGAGGGTAAGGATTGGGGTGGTTTATGAGGATGTTAGGAGGTGGTGGGGAGGTAGGGATCTAAGGGATTGTCAGGCTATGTTGAGGGTTTTAATGCAGGTAAGGGAGCCAGGATGCTTAAGAGTGGGCACACTGGAGAGGGTGGTACTGGAGATTTTGCAAATACGTAGCGGGGGTGGAGGTTATGCCAATGTATGAGTGGCGACAGATTTGGGATAGTTTTTGACAAATACGTATAAGGCCGCGAGTACGGTAAGTGGTTTTAAATTTTACACGTGGTGACAAAGAGACTTTAGTTAGCGGTGTTCATTCCCAGGTTATGAGGCTTGTGTTGCCTATTTTACGTTTAAGCAGCGCTGTATTGCCCTTGTGGGTTTAGTGCCTATTTATGATTATAATAATATTGCAAGTGGGAAAGTCATACCCATGTATCATGGTAGTGAAAATGGTGGAGATGGCTTCATTATTCGTGTGGATGGAGCGTGGCAAGATTGCCTGTATCTCTCTTATGTATGTGCCAGTAGATGGCAATATGAGGGTTAAAAATAATTTGATCAGGGAGGGTTTGGTATATTTTTTTTATCTCAGTGCCAGCCTTAACTTTTATAGGTGACGACTGGAATTGTATGCTTCGGAAGAACGATGTAAACCCAAGAGGAGTGGAGTATTATTCCCAGGTTTTAAGCGAGTTGTTGCATGATATGCACTTGACCGGCCCACACGTAAGTCAGGAGGAGTTATGAGGCAAGGTTAGACAGAATTTGTTAAGTTATTTGTAACATTGCATTCAGTACACACATATATCTGAGTTTTCAGATAGTTATAACGGAGATGGGGTGATTCACTGGCGGTGCAGCACAGAAGTTACTGCAAATTGAATACTTGAGTTTTACTGACTTTAGGTGCCTGTCCAGTGCCTTCTTGAAGACAGCCAGGGGTCTATTGGTAATCCCCCTAATGTATGCTGGGAGGCAGTTGAACAGTCTTGGGCCCCTAACACTTATGGTGTTGTCTCTCAGTGTACTTGTGGCGCCCCTGCTTTTCATTGGGGGAATGTTTCATCTCCTGCTGAGTCTTTTGCTTTCATAGAGAGTGATTTTCGTGTGCAGGTTTGGTACCAATCCCTCCTAAACCTTCCAAGTGTATATTATCATGTATCTCTTTCGCCTGCGTTCCAGGGAATACAGATCAAGGATCTTCAACAGTTCCCAGTAATTTTTAGGTGTTTTATCGTACTTATGTGTGCTGTGAAAGTTCTTTGTACACTCTCCAGGTCTGCAATGTTGCCAGCCTTGAAGGGGCCGTTAGTGTACAGCAGTATTCCAGCCTAGAGAGAACAAGTGATTTGAAGAGTGTCATCATGGGATTGGCGTCCCTAGTTTTGAAGGTTCTCATTATCCATCCTATCATTTTCCTAGCTGATGAGGTAGATACATTGTTGTGGTCTTTAAAGGCGAGATCCTCTGATATTATCACTCCCAAGTCCTTCACATTTCTTTTTCGCTCTATTGTATAGTTAGAATTTGTCGTATACCTTGACACATTTTTTATTTCCTCAAGTTTTCCATAACCGAGTAGTTGAAATTTCTCCTAGTTGAACTTCATATTGTTTTGAGTGGCCCATTTGAAAATTTGGTTGATGTCCGCTTGGAGTTTTGCAGTGTCTTCAATGGAGGTCACTGTCATGGCAATCCGGGTGTCATCTGCAAAGGAAGACACGGAGCTATGGCTTACATCTCTATGTCAGAAATGAGGATGAGGAATAGAATGGCAGTGAGTACTGTGCCTTGTGGAACAGAGCTTTCACCGTGGCTGCCTGGGACTTTACTCTGTTTACAATTACTCTTTGTGTTCTATTTGTCAGGAAGTTATAGATCCATCTACCAACTTTTCCTGTTATTCCTTTATCACGCATTTTGTGTGCTGTTACACCATGGTCACATTTGTCAAAGCTTTTGCAAAGTCTGTGTATACTATATCTGTATTTTGTTTATTCTCAACAGCATCCAGGACCCTGTCATAGTGGTCCAGGAGCTGGGACAGGCAGGAACGACCTGCTCTAAACCCGTGCTGCCCTGGGATGTGTAATTGATGGGTATCTAGGTGGTTAGCGATCTTGCTTCTTAGAACCCTCTCAAAGATTTTTATGATGTGGTATGTTAGTGCTATCGGTCTGTAGTTCTCTGCAATTGCTTTACTGCCACCTTTGTGGAGTGGGGCAATATTTGTTTTTAGTGTGTGTGGGATGACCCCTGTCTCCATGCTACCTCTCGATAGAATGCTGAAGGCACACGATAAGGGTTTCTTGCAATTCTTGATGAACACGGAGTTCCATGAGTCTGGGCCTGGGGCAGAGTGCATAGGCATATCATTTATTGCCTTTTCAAAGTCTTGTGGCGTTAAAATAATATCCGAGATATTTGAGATGACAAAATTTTGCGTTTCGTTCATAAAGAATTCATTTGGATTGTCGACCCTTAGTCTGGGCAGCAGCTCGCTGAACACTGAGACGTATTGGGACTTTAATATCTCACTCATTTTATGGCTCTCATCTGTGTATGTCCCATCCCGCCTAAGCAGAGGCCCAATACTGGATGTTGTTTTTCCCTTAGATTTGGCATAAGAGAAGAAGTATTTTTTTTTAATTTCCTCTATGTCTTTTAGTTCTTCCTGTGATTCTTGTCTCCTGTAAGATTCCTTCAGTTTAAGTTCAATATTTGCAATTTCATTGACTAGTGCCTCTTTACGTATTTCAGATATATTGGCCCCTCTCAGCAGCTCTGTGACTCTTCGCCTTCGTCTGTATAGGGAGCGTCTCTCTCTTTCTAGTTTACATCTTCTCTTTCTTTTTCTTAATGGAATGTGTCTTGAGCAGATCTCAAGAACCACAGAGTTCATTTTTTCTAGGCAACTGTTCGGATCCGTGTTGTTTAGGATATCTTCCAAGCATGTTTCATTTAGGACATGGTTGACTTGATCCCATTGTATGTTTTTGTTATTAAAATTTAATTTTGTGAAGAGACTTTCCTGACTGATCACATTTTGCTGGTCAGGAGCCCTGTGCATACATGTCTGTACCTCTATAATGTTGTGATCTGAGTGTATTGTCTTTGATACGGTTATATTCCGTATCAGATCGTCGTTGTTAGTGAAGATGAGGTCTAGCGTATTTTTTAGTCTTGTAGGCTCTAATATTTGCTGGTTTAAGGTGAATTTGGTGCAGAGATTTAATAGTTCGTGTGTGTGTGAATTTTCATCTGCGCTGCCTCCTGGGGTGATCTCTGCTAAAGCATTGTTTGCTATACTCCTCCATTTTAGGTGTCTCAAGTTGAAATCTCCTAGTAGTAAGATGTTTGGGGCAGGAGTTGAGAGATTTTCTAGACAGTGGTCAGTTTTCAAAAGCTGCTCCTGGAATTGCTGGGAAGTTGCGTCTGGAGGCTTGTATACAACCACAATGACAAGGTTTTGGTTTTCAGTCTTTACTGCCAAAACTTCAACTACATCATTTGAGGTGTTTAGTAGTTCTGAGCAAATGAGCGACTCTGTGACGTACAGGCCAAACCCCCTCCCCCTTTGTTGCCTGTTTAGTATGTAACATCTGAATAGGTTATAACCTGGGATCCATATTTCGTTGTCATAATGATCCTTTATGTGGGTCTTTGTGAATGCCGCAAACATTGCATTTGACTCGGTGAACAGTCCCTTGATGTAAGGAATTTTGTTATCTTTTGACAGCTTTAGACCCTGTATGTTTGCAAATGCAAATGTCGTTATATTGGTGGAATTTAGGGAGGTTTTATTTGCTGGCTCTAATATCTGTTGTTCTGGAGTGGAGGCCAGTGTCCATGCCTCTGCTCCAGAAGTATTTTCAGTTGGTGTAGGATTACAGTGGTGTAGGAATACAGTGGGCATAGAACTTTTGCATGGAGTCATCACACCTATGTCATCCCAGGATTTGTTGCCCTTGATAATCAGGGAAACTTACGGCATAGACGACAACGACCTGTATGGGGTGGCATTGAATGGTTCCTTCAGAATTTTTGTGAAATTACTTCATGGGCAAGTGTATGAGGGTCTTCTAGACCGTTTTCAAGATCTCTGAGTGGACTTGACCCCTGATGTGAGTGTAGGTTAGTGGACGTACATTCCCCGCTTAGCTCTCATACTGAGAGGGTGTTCTGCACAGGTCCCTGGCAGTAGCTTGTGAAAACACCTGATTTTCACAAGATGACGGAACGGTGTAAGAGGCGGATAAATACGGTCTGTTTGGACATTGTGAAGGGAGCTATAATGCAAAGTAATATGGATATTTTGCTACCCAGTATTGTCAGAGACGCATATGGAATCCAGAATCAAGAATTATCCGGGATTTCAATGAATGGAGTGTCACGAATCTTCTTTAAGTTCCTGTCGGCCGGTGTGTACGACAGAGTGGTGGAATGTTATCAAGAGCGCCGAATGGAGATTACACCGGCTGAGGATGTCATGCTAAGAGACGTATCAAGATATTATTCTTGGGTACGTCTTTGTAACATACCTTTTGAAGCACAGGAACAGGACATCAGGGACGCTTTTGCAAAATACAGTGTGATACACGAAGCTTCTATGGGACGCTGGTCTACAGGTACATATGACGGTTTTCCTGAAGGTTCCTATAGCCTCAAAATGATCTTGCAGAATCAGATTCCTTCATATGTCTTCCTAGAAGAATTCTGGATGCAGGTCTATGTGACCTATGCAGGTCAGGTCTGGACGTGTCGCATATGTGGGTCAACAGGTCATATGGCAAAAGACTGCAATCAACACATCCATCGGGAAAGGTATACTGGCTCTGAGGGTGACAGGAAGGCTGACTAAATGGAGAGGCAGCGACAGGACGTAGGCGTGGTATCAACGGGCAGGTGGAGTGACGAGGTGGACAGTGAAATGGACAGGGTGTGTACTTTACCCACAGAGGTGGTGGGGTCACATGAATCTGCAAGTGATAAGAGTCATGATGTAATGGACTTGGCAATGGGTCTAGAGGATCCTTTGATAGGCGACTTGCAGGATTTGATGCATAGTCCTTTGGGTGCTTTGTCCACCCAGAATGGAGAGTGTGCCAGTGTTGTGAGAAGTGAGGGCATGGTGGAGGTAAATTTTATTGTCTGTAGAGAAGCACATGATATGCTTGGGGAAACGGGAGGGGGTCAGCTGTCGGATGAGGTGATAAATGTGGAGGTGTATCAACCTCTGAAGGATAAGGGTGGTGACAAGCAAGCCGTGGAGATCTCACGGAAACGTCCTAGTGGAGCAGGGGAGGACGATGTCCTCACCCCAGCTCAAAGGGTAAAAAAAACTTGGGTAGAGGTTTCTAAGGGTGGAAAAGGAGGTGGCAGGAGTAGAATGGGGGGGATTGAGGGGAAAAGGCTTATTGAAAAGACGTCATTGATAATGGTGATAAAGAAATCAAGGTTGGTAAAGTCCAGGTAAATGTTAAAAAATTGCAGAAGCATAGAGGGAAGCCCCCATTGCCGTTTTCAGGTGCCTTACGTTAAATATGAATGGCCTCAGAAATGAGGTCAAACGGCGGTGGCTGGAGGTCACATTAAAGAGATTGAGGGTGGATGTCTTTTTCATACAGGAGCATAATTATAGGTGTGGGAATGACTTACGATTAAAGGGGTATCAGGTATTGGCAGGTAGTTTGGAGAATTTCAAGGGTGGAGTTGCTGTGGGAATATGTGAATCTAGCCCTTTCAGCTTGCAGCGTTGGGAGGAGGGGATGGCGAGTGGTGAGGGTTGAGGGGATTTGGGGTTGCATTAATGTTTGTTTTATTGGGGTATACATGCCAGCTGTGGCATGTAAGAGGATCAAAGAGGATTTTGTCAAGGAGATTTTGATTTATTATATGCATAGTTTACCTGTAGTATCTTTGGTTGGAGGGGATTGGAATTGCGTAATTCGTGGAAAGGATGTGGAACCTCGAGGGGCTGGTTGTGATCTAGGAATTTTAAGGGAAGTTCTATGGGCGGTTAGGTTGGTGGATGTAGTGCAGGGGGATAATTGGAAGGTGGAATATACTTTTGTTAGAAGGGGATATGCTGCGAGGCTGAATAGAATGTATGTAATTAGTGCGGTGAATGTGGTGCGAGTGCAGTGTTTAGATGTGGGTATTTCTGATCATAGGGGTGTATTGGTGGATGTGGGATGGAATGGAGCGGTAACTACGTATCCTAGTTACTGGAAATTAAATGTGGAGCTTCTGGAAGGCGGTGATACAGGTGAGCGTTTCGATGAGTGGTGGGATGTGTTATGGAGGGAAGGGAAGCGGGAGCAGGATATAACTAGGTGGTGGTATAGGCAGGCAAAGCAGGGGATCAGGGACTTTTATAAGAGGGAGGCAAAAATTGATGGACACTTGAAGTATGGGTTACAGCGATATCTAGAAAATCAGTTAATGGTTTATAATGAGAAAGGGGCAGGAAATTATCAGCAGGAGGTGGGTGGAATACGGCAACAGTTACGGGATATACAGAATGATAGGTTTCAGGCGCTACGTATTAAAAGGAAGGTAGACGAGGTGCTTTGGGTGAATAGGCCGTCTGTCACTGTCTTAAGGGACTTTCAAAAACATAGGGTTGGGATGACGATTTTATCAATGAAAGTGCATGAGGGTTTCGGGGCATATGAGGAGGGACAAAGGTTAGGGTCGAATGAGAATATAGGCTGTTATGTTGATGAGTGGTTTCAGAAATATTGGTCGAAACGGCAGGAGTATGAAGGGGATAGGGAGGCAATTCTAGGGGGTATAAGTAATAGAATAGAGGAGGGTGATAGAATGTGTATGGATGGGGCTATTACAGAGGAAGAGGTGGGAGAGGCCATTCAGGGGATGAAGGTAAAGAATGCCCCGGGGATAGACGGCATCCCAAGCGATTTTTATATAAGACATTGGAATGTATTGCGTGAGTGCCTCACAAGGGTCTTTAATGGAATGAAAGATGAGGGAAGTATGGGTGGATACCAGAATATTGGTGTTGTGGTGCTAGTGCCTAAGGGCGGGGATGCAGACACAATACAAAATTATCATGCGATTACCCTTTTATGCGCTGATTACAAGATTTTTTGCACGAATTTTAGGTAATGGGATAAAAAAGGTTCTCGGGAGGGTGATTGATGAGGGTCAATGTAGTGATGAGTCATTGTAGGATAAGAGAGTTTGTAGAAAAGGCATCAGGGGGGGCGTACTTGCGGTTGATTGGCAAGGTGCATATGACAGTGTGGAACGTGATGTGCTGTACAAGATCATGGGAAAGCAAGGTTTTAGTGAGAAAACAATTAGATGGATAACTACGATGTATGAAAAGGCGAGTGTGCGTGTACAGGTGAATGGTAGGATTGGAAGGGAGGTGAGTATGGGCAGAGGATTGTGACAGGGTTGTCCCTTGTTGTAGCTCCTGTTCGCTTGTGTGCAGGACCCCTTATATGGTTTAGTGAGGGAGGGAGTAAGGGGCGGGGAAATGGGGTCTGGTAGTGAAACAGGAATAACTGGATATGTGGATGATACAACGATCCTCGTAGGAAACGATGAGGGCTTGAGGAATGTTGGAAACATAATAGGAATGTTTGGTAGGGCGACTGGGTTAAGGGTTAATAAAGTTAAGTCCAAGTTGTTGGAGGTAGGTACATGGGTGGGAGGGGAATTGGGGTTAAAATATGGATGGAAGATAGTCGATGTGATTAAAATATGTGGTGTCATATTTTGTGATGACTTTGGTAGGGAGAGAGACGAAAATACAGGGACAGTGGTGGGGGCGGCGATGCGAAGAATGCAAGGTTGGAAACCAGGGGATGTAACATTATTGCAAAGGGTGGTGGTTGTCAATTCCTTAATTTACAGTAAACTGTGGTTTGTAGTGGCAGTATATCCCTTGGTGGACAAGGAGGTGGTTGCTTTGCAAACGAGAGTGTTAAGGTATGTTTGGGGTTTTGGAAGACATTGGTTATCGAAAGAGACGGTCATGAAGTCACAGCGTGAAGGTGGAATGGGTTTATTTCCGGTAAAGCAGATGGCAATAGGTATGTATGTGAAACAGAGGTATCTGGGGGAAGCGGGTGTGAAAGGATGTAGGATTGGAAAAGTCATGTCAGAAGTACGTAGATGGTGGGGAGGGAAGGATTTACGTTGGTCTGAGGACATTATGAGAGAGTTGCTTGTGGCACAGGAACCTTCCACATTTAAGGTTGGCACCTGGCACGGTTGGGATGGAAGGAAGGAAGGACAGTGATGGGGGGATCTGGGCCAGTGAGAGGAGAGGAAGTGTTCCCAATGTATAATTGGCGGAATATATGGAGAGGTTTGGTGAAATTGTGTTTGGCTCCGCAAACACTTGTCACAGTATTTTGGTTTTTGCATGGGATACTCACTTGGCGAGCAGTGTTGTGTGATATGGGCTTGATACGTGAGGACACTTGTGAGAGATGTGGGGAATGTGAGACTGCTTACCACACAATCTATTTCTGTGAGGAACTAGGAGGCATGAGGTCATGGTTTGGACAAGTAATCCGAATGATGGGGGGGAGGGGGTTTGATCACGCTGAGGGTGTTAAGTTTGGACATAGGAGGTGTAGGCAAAGAGGTAATTAGGGCGATCAGTTATTTGGCTGCTGAATATATTCACTTGTCATGGGTTATGAGGGAGTGTGGGAGGTGTCAGGATAAGGGCCATGGCGGCGAGTTTTTATCGCACGGCACGTAGGAACGAAGGGATTTATGGGAGAGATTGGGTTAAAAGTTTTCCGGTGGAGTACAGGGAGATGACTGTTGAAAAGCTGCTGCGGTTAAGGTGATAAGGAGAGAGTGCTAGATTCTGTTTGGTGAGGGGTTGCGGGGGGTAAGTGTTAGGAGTTAAGTGTGGGTAGGTGTGAAAGGGTATCTGGAAGGGGGGAGGTCAAGGGAGATGGTTGACTTTAACTTTGGACAGATGACTTGGACATATGAATCAGATGGAAGAGGAAGGTGGGAGGGTGAAGGGTGGAGGATGCAGGGCAAGGGAAGGGGGTGGGGGGTTATGTCAGGGGCATTGTTTTGGGGGCTTCCCTTTTCTGGTACTACTTTATATGGTGTATGAGGAGGGATGCACTGATGGTCAAGTTCATGTGCCAAGCCTGGCAAAGATGTGTTGTCAACAAGTGATATTTCAAGTAGTGGAATCTGGTGTTAACTTCTCTTAGGTTCTAAGAGCTATATTTGCATGTAATAGGATGCCAAGAGGGACTTACCATAGGAGATATTTATGCATAATGTGTCAAACATTAGGTACAGTAGCAAGAAATTGCTGGAACAGATGTTCATGATGGTGAGTTTCATCAAGAACATGCTGACTTTAATAGCATCAAGATTTTGTATACTGTGTATCATTGGATGCAGCTACGCTATAATGCATTATGTATGTATTAGGATACGGACGTGGGGAGGGGTTTCCTTGTAAATGTGTAAGTTTAGGTATAGGTGTGTTTCCACTGTTAACAATATGTGTGGAGGTGGTGGAAGACATAGGGGAATATACTGTCCAAACAGACAGTAGTCAGTGTTAGAATTCTCAAAAATGTATTGCAGTTGTATAAAAACATGGTTGAGAATTTCAGGTTCTCATTAGGAAAAGGCTGTATTCATGTTTGTTCTGTATTGTGTCAAGTGTTGGAATTCATTGCAGGATACACAGGATGAGGGAAGTAATGAATAAGGTGGAATTTCAAATGTTTATACTGTAATGTATGAGTTAAAGATTTGTGGGATTACATAAAACTTAAGTGGTTTGCTGGGAGAAATACTTATTTTGTCAGTGTATAGCTGGTGAATTCTTGATATTTTATTAAGCAGGCCATATAATGTGGTTATGAGGGATTTAGATATATCGTAGGCACTGTCTGTACACTCCAGCAGGATGTATGGAAAGTTCTTCCTTGTTATTTATTGTGTACTGTGCAAATACTATTATAATGTCAATTAGGAGGTTCTGGTACACCGGAACTGTCAGGAAGTTGTCTCCATTTTGTGATATGTTTCGAGCAGTTGCTCGGTTGTGTATATCTAATATATGTAATGTACATATGGTCTTAAATAAAAAAAAAAAGTGGATGTTTCCTGCCAGTAAACGTGGGTGAGGATCAGGAATGTACCCTTTGAGGCTGATGAGGTGGACATTTGTCGGGCCTTCAGTGGATATGGTGTTATTTATGTTGCCCAGCAGGGTAAATGGGTGTCTGGAGTGTAAGAAGGCCTCCCTGTGGAAAGTTTCACCCTCAAAATGTCACTCTGTCAGCCTATTCCTTCGTGTGTGTTTCTGGAGGATTTTCAAACACAGGTCTTGGTGATGTATGATGGGCAGCAGACGACCTGTAGGCTCTGTGGTGACTACAATCACGTTGCAGCTGAGTGTGGATGGCGGGGGAAGGCCGAACGACCGGCGGGTGCGGCGCTGGCCAGCATGGAGCAGATGATGATGGAGGGCGTGGTCACCTCTGGAGCGAAGTGGTTGAGGCTCCGGTGGTGGGGCCTGAAATGGACATGCTGCTTCCAGAGCAGCAGGTGCTGCTGGTGGATCAGCAGGAGTCTGAGGACAAGGAGGGCTTCACGGCGAAGGTTAACACGATGCTGCAGTCCTTGTTACAGTCCCCCTGAGGTGGTCTCAATAGCTGGCCCTTTGGGAGGTCAGGAGCCTGCATCAGTGGAGGATGATGGGCATGAGGTGACTGTAGGGAAGAAGGTATGGGTGGAGGAGGGTAGTAGTGTGTGAGGGAGAAAGCACCAGCAACAGGCGCCGCAGGGTGGCCCTGGTGGCAAGGCGAGTGAGGCAAGGGTGGTGCAAATGGCCCGGGTGGGCATATGAAGGGAGATGTGGGCCATAGGAGGCAACATCCTTAGCGGGCCTCAGGTGCATGACGCTAAACATTAATGGATTGTGTGTACGAATGAACCATGATTGGTTATGTATGCTTTTGCGTAGACACCGTGTGGATGTGGCATACCTTCAGGAGCACAACTAGAAGGTTGGGAAGGTATTTGAGCTGGAGGGTTACAAGAGTTTTGTAGCGCATTCAGAGCACTTAAAAGGGGGGGTGGCTATCTTGATCTGGGAGACAAGCCCGTTCATGTTGCTCAGGAGTGAGGGGGGGGCTGAGGGTAGGGTGTTATGAGTAGATGGATGGTGGGGAGGTGAAAGAGTGACTTTCGTGGGTGTGTACACGCTGGCGGAGAACGTCGTGAGTGTAAAAACAGTCCTTGAGGTGCTGCGGGGATTGTATGGGGGAGCGGAACTGCGGGAGTGTGAGGCAGTCTTGAGGGTGTTGGCGATGGCCAGGGACCCAGGGAAGGTCAGGGTGGGGGTTATGCAGAGGGCGATTGGGCGGAATGTGGTGCAACCAGGGGAGGGGTTATACCCGGTTTATGATTGGGTGAACATCTGGAGGCGATTTAGCAGGTTGAGGTTACAACCCAGAGTGCGGGAGGTTATGTTTTGTTTCTTGTATGGGATTTTGCCAATGGGTGCAGTACTAAGAGATAGGAGGGTGGGAGGGGAGGGGCGGTGTGGTTGGTGTGGGGGAGAGAAAGCAGCTTTTCATGTTGTGCTTTTTTGTGAGGGGCTGGGGGGATCAGGGAATGGGTTGGTAGAGTTCCCACAAGGGTGGGGGAAGAGGAGTGTCAGTTTTGAGGGCACTGAGTTTGGATGTGGGGTAGAGGAGGGTCGGCACATGCATTCGCATATGTGATGGTGGACTATGTATACATCTCCTGGAGCATGAGGGCATTGGCTGCGTGGGAGGTGTGGAAGTGTATTTTGGCAGCAATGATTTTTCATAAGATGTGTAGGAATAGGACTCTTTATGGGACTAGGTGGGGGGAGTGTTTTAGTGAGGGTTACTGTACTCTCACGGTGTGGGAACTGCTCAGAATGTAGGGGGGGGGGGATGGCTCAGGGGAATGACGACGGGCTTGCCATCCGAAGAGGGAGGGTCTTAGGAATGGGGGGGGGAATGTGGCATGATGGTAGCTGTCTTTAGCTAGTGCTAACAGGTGGGCAGTGTATCTATGTCACGTTTTGTGGCATGTAATGGTAAGGGTGGTTGTGTCACATTTCTGTCAATGGCGTGTGTGTCAGTGTTAGATGGAGTGTGTGAAGGCTACTACAGCCTGTGTGCGTTAAGGTATGGCGGTATGATCGAAGGTGACTTTTGCTGCCAGTGATATGTTAAGTTGTGGGGATTAGTGTTATGTCATGATGTACATCAAGGTTCTGGCAAATGGTATAAAGTTCTCGTGATGTTATGTTTGCACTTATGTACTGTGTTGCAGAAGAGTGTAACCTGGGAAGGTTTTAGGGGAGGAAGAATTGTATCACCCAGTAAGGCCTTTGGTAGTGGCATCTCTATTATTATGTAAATGTTTATCTCACTGTGTCATGTGAGAATTATGTCCATGCAGATCGGGAGGGGCGGGTGGGGGTTGGGGTTGATAGGTGGCAGCAAGGGGCTGTGGTTTGTTTATATGTCTTAAGTTGCTGTACCAGTTGTAATGTGAGGTGGTACACACTAGGTATTTTAGCGTAGGAGGGGGAGAGTCATGTTAGTTTGTCGCCCCACAATGATGTACTTGGAGGCGTGTTTAAGTAGTGTGGGATACAAAATCTCGTTATGTTATGAGATGTTATATTTATTTATCACATAGTGTAATGGATTGTTTTAAATAAAATATAAAAAACTACCATTCACTTGTACTTTGCCCCAGTTCCATGATACAAAGTATCCACCCACATTGAAATTTCCTCACTAAACCCCTGTTTAAGTAGGATACTATGTAAAGTGTCCCTCTCCACGGACATCATATGCACCCTTCCCTTTCTCCTGCATTACACTCACAAAATCATCAGTTTTTTTTTTTTTTTTTTTTTATTAAACAAACTTACATTATAACATACCCTGAACCGAATATAACAAAACCAAACAAATTTACATAGTAAAATATGAACTCATTCAAAACGTAACTTTTCTTTAACAATTTTAAAGAACATCATAAACCAAAAACAAAATATTATCCAAACATTAGACAATAGCAAACATCAAATCGAGCATCAGACACCAAAAGGTGTATTTATTTATGACAGTGCTATACATTCTCATTATCAACTTGCAACTAAACAATTTAACTCCAACACCCACAAAAATAGATGAAATCTGCTCAATAAAACCTAAAAAGTACAACACATCCACCACACCTGGTTATTACACCCAAAAAAAAAATTGGCTTTAACCAACAACAAAATGTGTCAACATACCCCACACCCAACTTGAGCCAAAAAAACATTATAGGCTCTCACAAAAATAAAGGATCAACTGATCACTAGCAGTCATACACAACATAAAAGCCATACATTAAACCCTAAACATAAAGGCTTCAAAACAACACACAACAAACCATTCACTCTAATTGCTACAAAATAGTAACCCAACCATAATACTTCCACTTCCCACACATTCCATCTTTTCACACTTGACAAAACAACAAACCAAACATCTCATAACACTTCACCACACAGGTTAAAGTAAACAAAACCAAACCGAGGCCTATACTACCTCAAAACCCGTATCAAGATCTCAACACATAAAGCTGAAAACAGAACCTTATAAAAACATTCTGTGGTTCCTTACATAACACCAAACAACACACATGCATGTCCACAGGAACACAGCCAAAACAGAAGGAAACCAAAACCCTCCCCCCCCTAAGAACTACAGCTATACCCCCCTCCCTACACCTACCAACACATCCCATACACCCCACCCACACTAATATAACCTCAACAACCCCTCCACTGTCAAAACTCTATACGCTGACGGAAAAAACCTCTCCCAACTCCCCCCATAAATCTCCCTATTCCTACATTTTGTTCTAAAAATTAGGGCAGCCAAAGCTTTAACCACCACCCTCACCTCCAAACCCCTCATACTCCAAAACACAAAAATATAATCTAAAACAATGTAAGTCAATGCCCTGTGCACACTTTCCGAGTAATCACCCAAATCTAAACTTAAAGCACGCAACACGGACACACCCCTCCCACTAATCAAATTCAACACCCCCCTACCCAATCCCGCACCTTTCCCATGTCCCTACAAAAATACACCACATGAAACGCCATCTCCCACTCCCCACATTTATCACACTCCCCATTATTTGTCATACCCATCATAAAAAGCTGACTCTTCGCTACCAAAATCCCATGCAAAAACTTAAAACCCACCTCCCGAACACTTGGTCGAACCTTAACCTTCCAAAACCACCACCAAATACTCTTCCAGTCATACAAAGGGAAAGTTTCCTCTTTCCTCACTACCCCTTTCCCTACACCCACCCTATCCAACCTACTCGCTCGTACCTTTACCGAATCCCGAACCACCATAAGAAACCGAAGGACCCCCTCACATCCCACCAACTCTCTTCCTCCCCACCACTTCCTCGCCTCCCTCATCACCCCACCTATGCGCCTACCCCCCTGTCCCCCAGTAAAATGAAATTCCTGTTTCAAAAAAACACTGCACAGCCTCAGTCTTAGTGGAACCAAACCCAAACCCCCACATTTAACTCTAGTTTCCACCACCTCCTTATTTAACCAGTGCCTACCCCTTCCCCACACAAAATTATAAACTCCCTTTTCCAACCTACGAACATCCCCCTCCAACAAAGGTAAAACTGCCGCCCTAAACCATAACTTACTGTATACTAATACATTCACCACAACATCTCTTTGTAATAAAGTTACCTCCTTCACCCCCCAACCCTTCATCCTATCCAAAGCTTTATCTACCACCTCCCTAGAATTCACCTCCCTTGCCCTTACTAGGTTACCACAAAACACTATACCACAAACTTTCAACTCCTCAACGCAAGACCATCCCTCCCTTACCCCCAACGCTCCCCCTATCCAACTTCCTACCTCTAACAAAACCGATTTACTCCTATTAACACTCATGCCCTTCACCTTACCAAACCTCACCACCAAATCACTGATCCATCGTAAACATTCACTCGATGTTATCAACAACGTGGTATCATCTACATAACCTATTATTTCAGCCCTGCACCCTCCACCCTCCACCCTCCCTTGCTCCCCTTTCTCAACCAACCGAAAAAAAGGGTCCTGCAAAAACGCAAAAAGGATCTGAGATAAAGGACACCCTTGGCGAATACCTCTACCCATACTTACTGCCCAACTAATCCTGCCATTAATTTGTACCTTAAGCAATGCCTCAGCATATATAAGTCGAACCCAACCCACTATTTCCTCACCAAAACCCTGTCTCCTCATAATCTCCAACAATGCTCCCCTATGCACCCTATCATAAGCCATAGCCCAATCCAAACCTAACACACCACCTTCACCACAATCTTCTATAAAACCCTTAATCCTCCTATGTCCCATTATCATACTCCTCCCTGGGATCCCAAATTGCCCCTCATGCAACCAACCCTTCAAACCCCTCTTAAGCCTATTTGCCAAAATCTTTGCGAAAATTTTATAATATGTGCACATCAAAGCAATTACTCTATAATCCTTAAGTCCCTTAGGTCCCTCACGTTTAGGTACCAACACCACCACCCTGGTTCTAACTGACTCTGCAAGCACCTCCCCCTCCCTCATTTCATTAAAAACCTTTACCAAGACCTCTCTCAACACATCCCAATACATTACATACACCTCACCAGGCAAACCATCAATCCCTAGCGTCTTCCCCATACGTAGTCCTTTTACCACCTCCCAAACCTCCTCCTCAGTAATTACCCCACCTAACTCCCTCCTCTCCTCACCACTCACTCTCTCCTCTATGCTACTTAACACTTCCTCCCCTATACAAGCATCCCCCTCCTCCCTCATAAATTTTTTCTCATACCACACTTCCGCATACCCACTCATCGCTACAGTCGTACTTAAAACCCTACCCTTCTTATACCCCCCAAACTGTCCTCAACTTCCAATGACCCTATTGTCATACCTTCTCTCCTCCTACGAAATTGCCTCAGAACCACCGCCGATGCCTTATCACCCCACAACACTTCATTCATGCCACTAATGACTCTTAATGCTTGAAACCGATCATTCTGAATATCCCTTAAAGCTATTCTAATACCCTCCAAACTCTCTCCACTCCCTACCCCCTCCAGCATCCCTCAATAACCCTCTAAATACCGTTGATACCCAAATCTATATCGCGCATTTTCCCCTCCCCACCTTTCAAAAAAATCCTTAATGGCAAGTTTCCACATTCATTCCACCACTTAGCCACCCCAACAATACCCCGACCCCCACAAAACCTTCCACCATCCCTCAAAATCCACCTGCCATGCCAGCCTCTTCAACATCCCTACATTGAGCTTCCAATAACTTTGAAACACCTGCACTGCCCCCTCCCACCCTAATTGTGCCAAAACACCTTTATGGTCCGAAAAACCAACATCTATGCATTCCACTTTCTCCACCGCCACTACTTTTGAAACATATATCCTATCTAAACGGGCTGCATACTGTCCCCTACTAAACGTATACTCCACCAGGTTATTCCCACCTCCCACTACGTCCACCACCCCCACTGCACACAAAACCTCCCTCAAGATCCTCACAACTTGCCCCGAACCCCTCGGTTCCACATCCTTGAGTCTAATAATACAATTCCAATCTCCCCCTATGATAGCTACTTGAGGCAAACCCCTTAAAGCATAAATTAACTCTTCCCTCACAAAATTATCCTTCACACGCAAAGTTGTGAAGGATATAAACCCCAATAAAACTAACATTAACCACTCCCCATCTACCATCCACCCTAACCACTCTACCCCCTCCCCCTTCTTCCCATGTCCCCAAAACAAAAGGACTACCCTCCCTCACCCCCACCCACCCTTTTAGGCCAGCAGACCCCCCCACAAAGACCTGAAACCCCTTCAGAAACAACTCACTACCATTCCGAAAATTATGTTCCTGGAAAAATACTACATCTATCTTAAACCTACATAAGGTATCCTCTACCCACCTACGCTTGACCTCATTCCTGAGGCCATTCACATTGATACTTAGACACCTGAATTTAAAGGCATTGGTTTACCCTTCTGTTTCGCTTGCTTCCTGTCATTCTTATCAGTTGATCCAACCTTAGTACCACACTTTTTATCACCTACCATTTCCTTATTTACTCTGGTACTACCATTTCCTCTAATACCAGCCACATTACCACGTACCACCTCTGACCATACCTTTTTCCCCGGTCTCTGCCCAGGAGTGAGGATGTCATTTTCCGCCTCCTCCCCAGTTCTCTTTCTTGATTCCACCTTCTCCATTTCCTCCTTTACATCCTCCTGCTGTCTATGGACCTCCACATCCACCTGTACCACATCGCTGTAGCTCCACTACTTTCAATCTGGTCCAAAGATGGCAGCAAAGTCTCCACCTCACCACCCACACCTCCCCATTCCCCAAATCCATACTCTCACCTCCCAACATCTCATTCAAATCCTCCAATATAGCAACCTCATTTACCACACAATGATCATCCTCCTGTTGTTCCTCAGTCTCCTGAGGCGTCCGCTGATCCTTCAAATTCCGCTCTTCTCGACTCTGCATCACTTCCTGTTCTGCCTGCTCCACTTCCTCACTCCACTGCCTTCTTCCCTGCCTTCCTTCCGGTTGACTTTCCATGGCACCATCCTCCAGTACCACGCCCTTACGCTCCTCCACACTCTTGCCTGCAGGTTCGACATTCCCACGTCGTCGATCCTCCCGTCTTCTCACACACTCAGCCGCCATATGTCCAGGCTGCCCACACAATCTACATGTACGCACCTGCCCTTGATATGTCACGTATACCTGTGTACGGAAACAATCCACCATTACATAAGATGGTATGGGCTTGCGCAATGTCATTTTTACTGAATAAGTTCCCTCCAAAAGACCTGCATATAGTGCCTGTGCCCATCTGCCAATATTGACTGCATGAATGACACCAAATACCTTAAAACGTCGCGGATGTCCTCCGGTCCCATTTCAAACGGAATATTCTGTACCTTAATCCACTTGTAGACAGCAGACACGCCCGTAAGCATACCTCTACACCAGGATTTACCATCATTCGTTGATCCTGATATGCATCCACCACCCTTGATATGCTTCCCCGTGCTTGCAAATTTCACAAACAGCCTCTTTGCCCCATTGATGGATATGCCGTAAAGATCTGCAAGTGTCACATGGTATGTGTCGCGAAGAACGGCAGGTAGTATCTTTATCTTTATCTTTAACTTTATTTACTACAAGTACATGTACATGGTATACAGGCCTAGCTGACATCAGTGACATACTACTATATAGAAAGTCCCTTGTTATGCTGAGCATTTCGGGCAGATTAGGTCAGTGTCCTAGGATGCGACTCACACCCGTCGACTAATACCCAGGTACCCATTTTACTGATGGGGAACATAGACAACAGGTGTAAAGAAACACGCCCAATGTTTCTGCCCTGGCTGGGAATCGAACCCAGGCCCTCGCCGTGTGAAGCGAGAGCTTTAGCCACCAGACCACCAGACCACATCCGCATTCATCGAGTAGACCGCTCCTTGTATAAACTCAACACATACTGTGTTAACTCGCCGCCGGTAGCCGTCCGCCATCTTTGCTGAAAATATAATTTCCAACTGCTACCACCAGGGGCTGACCAACACGTCCGCACACCACCAGTGCTGGACGCGGAATGTAAAATCATCAGTAATGGAATATCCTGCTAACAAGGATCTTCCTGGAATACCATACTGGCCCGGTGTGACTGCACCACCAAAAGATGAATACTTATCCATAAACTGTGACATTGCAAACGAATGAATATACGTTCATCTTTCATGTTTAACAATTAAATGATGTCTAGTATATATAGTAAAGTCACTGCAGGTGCATATAGTCTATTTTTTGAGGGGTTGAGGTGTATTTGCATTATCAATAATATTTTATATTTTAGGTATATCTGAACTACCTATGTATTATGTATATAAAGTTTTAAATAAAATAAAAATACACGTCTTCGTGTTTAAAACGAACACTATGTATTATATGCAATGCTTATCAAAAAAATAAAAAAATATATAACTCACGTGGTGTGTTACCTTAAAGCCTATTAACTATACTCGGGTCACTAAGGCAGAATTTCGGAAGTACACAACTTAATGAATACAATACCTAAAAGTCTATATACAAAGGGATACACACCCCTTGGTGTATACACCCGAAGATGTAAACACCACTAAGTCAAGTGTAGTCTTTATGGTTTTGGTTTAACCATCTGATGGTTTCAAATCACTTTGATGCATTTCAATATCTGTTTCGAAGCTTCAGGTGTTGAAGGTGACAGGTGAGTCGTGAGGTCAGTCAACACCGGTGAGGCTTGACACTCACTCTGGTATAATAATTCTGTCTCTGGTTTTAGCGTTTCTTATGGGAAAGATCTTGGATCATAGATATTATGCCTTTCAGGTCCCAACAAGGTAAATTGTATTAGATGCGTTAGTTTAATTTAGAGACATATAATTCAAATGGGTAGTTTAACAAATTTTTAATTAAATATTTTCCTTTAAAACATTTTTTATTATATATATACTTTATATTTACATTGTTCTCCGTCACCCCGCTAGCATAATAGTATTTCCAAACTGCTTTAATGTCAAATATTTTTTAAACATTATGACTTGACTTTTCTAAAAGAGCAAGTACTCCCTATTTTAACACGCAATTTTGTGAACCCTTTACTTTAATGTCTTATTACAACTTTCCATCAATATCTCCTGCCCATTCAGTGTATAAAAGTATATTAAAATGCATATTTTATGTAATTCCTTAAGATCTCTAGACCTGTTCACAATTAAGGAACGTTGAAGTGGCATTTGATATATTTTTTATATAACTCTGTTTATTTATAAATGTATGTTTGACACTAATAATATGTACATTGGATGGTAACACAGAAAATAACTCCTTTAAGGCTCTGGCAACTTCAATTATCATTAAATCTACTTCCACACCCACCTAATTTATGCCCTTGACATGGCAATATTTATATATATATATATATATATATATATATATATATATATATATATATATATATATATATTATTGTAACCACGAACGAGTGGTATATATATATATATTTTATTGTAACCACGAACGAGTGGTATATATATATTTTATTGTAACCACGGACGAGTGGTATATATATATTTTACTGTAACCACGGACGAGTGGTATATATATATTTTACTGTAACCACGGACGAGTGGTATATATATATTTTACTGTAACCACGGACGAGTGGTATATATATATTTTACTGTAACCACGGACGAGTGGTATATATATATTTTACTGTAACCACGGACGAGTGGTATATATATATTTTACTGTAACCACGGACGAGTGGTATATATATATTTTACTGTAACCACGGACGAGTGGTATATATATATATATTTTACTGTAACCACGGACGAGTGGTATATATATATATATTTTACTGTAACCACGGACGAGTGGTATATATATATTTTACTGTAACCCCGGACGAGTGATAGTGATCAATAACAACACTGCACTAGCCAGGAGTCGAACCCAGTCTGCTTTGGCCCGCCTCATGGTGAGCGAAAACACATGACGCTCTAGACCACTTAACCACACAATCCTTAAGAATAGCGCATCCAGTAGAATTGAATGTTGTACTCGCTACCTTTTAAACTAATGCTAGTCATTCCACATCCTTGTTTTAGTGCTATACTGATATTTTATCTACCATTAATATTTTATTTACACGTTACATTAGTTTCAATGTTCGTTAAATGCGCATTGAACAATGGAAAGCGGTGCCCCACAGGGCACATGCGAATTAAGACCAGGTGACTTTAATATATTTTGTCTGTGGCGTACAAGATTACGTGTCAATTATGCTGTTAACGATCGCACACGCTTCTTATACATAAGATTTGGGGAACTTTTAGCCATATAGTAATCAACATGTTCCTTTACTTAGTTTCCAGTTTACTTGACAAATCAGCTACCCTTATTCCATTTCCTGGAAGCTCAATTCTAAACTGTTTCTTTAAAAACCTACATTGTCTAACTGTGGCATCAACATCGTCACTATCCACTCGTCCTGTTAAAAGTAATATTGTATATTAAACGTGTTATCTTGTTCTTCCTACTTTGTCATACTATAACGCAGCTATCATACCATGGGAATAGCTTTTCTAAAAGTCATGGCCTCTTGAGTAACACTTTATTTTAGCGAAGATGGATTTTTCTTGGTTTTGGCTTCATGGTCAACATTAACTTCATGCAACTGGTAAGTTTTTTCCTTTACTGACACGTTTTCACATACCGCTTGACACCTTAATATTACCTCGTGTGCCATCCTTTAAACACAAAATACAATGTCTTAATTCCCTCTATTCATAGACAACTTTAATAGCCTTATCTACACCCATTCATTTCTAAAATATGTACGACCCCACGATAATGATTATAGTTGAATCACATAGTGAGCTCTGCTCTACAGCAATGTTTATTAATATTGCCCTATGTAGCCTTAGCAATCTGTTCACACCTTTGTGTTTTTTTTTTTACATTTTATTAGTTTCCAATAAATATACATTTATAATTCATAAACATGCAAAATACATGTTGCATATAATACAACAGCAATTCTTTGGTTAAACAGTGAAAATATCGAAAATATCAGAAAACTATGCCCTAAAACCCTTACCTCTACCACCAGTGAACTCTTGTCCCCTTTCCCCTAATAAATAAATAAATACAGAGTCCACAAAACATAAACCCAAATAATGAAATACAGTCCACCATAACATATTTTCTATTCCTAAGGATATACAGTGAATACTCATTGACGACTGCAAATAAATTTTACAGTGCACAAAATAAAATTACATTTTACAGTTCCGAAACGTTCAATAATTACATGCTACAAATTGTGCAATAGCAATTTCCTTTAATAAGCTATGCATATATCAGTAAAACATACCCCTAACCATTTATCTACAAATAGTGAACTCTTGTCCCCTTCCCCTCTTATGCTTGATACAGAGTCCAAAAAAAAAAAACCCAAATAATGCAATACCAAGTTCACAATAATATTAGCTCTAGTTCTAATGCTATGCTGTTAACTGCAAATAAAATGTACAGTGTGCACATTTTAACAAATAACAAAATCCAAAGAATGATACATAGTCCACAATAACCGTGACTAGTCCTAATACTATGCAGTGAATACTGCAAATATAATGTACAGTGTGCACAGATAACAAAAACAAACCCAAATAATGATACATAGTCCACAATAACAGTGACTAGTCCTAATACTATGCAGTGAATACTGCAAATAATATTTACCGTGCGCACAAAATAATCCTACCACACAAGGTTTCCAGTCTCCTTAACTCCACGGGGACTACGCCCTTGTTTCAGTACCATCTCTGTACTAATTATAGTCCAAGACATTCATACCACTCTCACCAAACCTAACCACACCATGCCCCCCGGCACCAGAGGATCCGGCCAAACCCCTACAAAACCCCTTATCCCCTCCCCCTTGCAAAACCCCAACCTCACATTCACTCCACCACACACACATCCACTTCCAACACACTAATAATCTAGACAGTCACCCGGTCCCCCAACTGTGATGTCATCCGTCCCCCGTCCTCTAATGGCTTAACCCCCCCCTATCTACCTATCTACGTATGCCTCTCCACCACACCTACCCAATGCTCCACCAGCGCCTCTGTCAAGCCCTTTCATTACCATATCTGTCTCCCAATAAACCCTGCACACTCAATTTCCTGTACCCTCTGAAAAGCTCGAACCCCACTCCCTCCCATATATTAAACGATTCCTGCACATAGTGCGATATATACTGCCGCCACAGCCCCATCCTTTCCTAACACTCATGTCCCTTAATTTCCACGACATGCACAGAAGTCCACCATACAGTACAGTAATCCCTTTTATCAATATGTCTAACCCTCCCAAATCCAAGTAAATAGCCCGTAACAAAGGGATACCCCCACCCAAACCCCTTAACACCCTCCCATCCACCTACGAACCCCATCCAGAGTTTCACAAAAATATACTGCATGCAGAGCCGACTCCGGCAAGCCACACTTCTGACATTTCCGTCTTTCGCCAATCCCATACGGAATAAATTCTCCCATGACGCCACTGCCCCATGTAAAAACCGAAACATCAGCTCCCGGTCCCTCGCCGGCAACCTCAGATCCCTGAACCCTTCCATATCCCTTCCAGTCGTATACTGGATAAACCGCCTCCTTCCACCGTCTCCTCCCCAGCACCAAACCTCATTATAACTGCAACACTCAACCTTTGTGGCTCCCGTATAACCAACAAGCACCGCAGCCAATTTCTGCACTGCCCCAGTTCCTCTCACCCCACCACTCCCTACTTCCGCAGCACCCTTCCACCCCAGCCTCACCTCTCCCCCAACCCACCCTCCTTACCACACAACGTTTCACATACATACACAACAATCTCCTTTCCAGCCATATTAAACCCAAACCTCCAGAAATTACCCTTTTCCTAACTATCTCCTTCCTGAGCCAATGTCTACCATGTGCCCAAATAAACTTAAATACCCTGCTCTCCAATTCTTTAACATCCCAACTTAATAAAGGAAAAATGTTGGCAATATACCATATCTTACTATATATCATGTTATTAACCGCAATGACCCTCTGCGCAACGTTAGCTCTCCGCTCTCCAACTATTCAACCGCTCCGTCGCACTTTTAACTACATTCCTCGAATTCACCTCTCGCCTCATCCCTGTCCCTCGTGTAAACAATACCACATATTTTCACCCTGTCCACAATTTTCCACCCATACCTGCTACCCAACCGCCCCCACCCAAGCGCCTACCTCCAACAATATGGATTTAGCTCCATTGACCCTCATGCCAGTTGCACTACAGAAAGACTTTAAGTGTATTCCTATGTTAACCAGCCCCACCTCGTGACACACTAACACCGTCGTGTCATCTACATATCCCACCACATTTCTAATCCCCTTATCCCTCCCCTAACCCCTTCCCATCCCCACTAATCTGTAAAACGGATCCTGTAAGCAAGCGAAAAGGATCTGCGACAGGGGACAACCCTGTCACAGACCCCTTTCCATCCTAACCTTCCCTCCCAACCTACCATTTATTTGCACCCTCACACTTGCCCCTGCATATAACGCCCTAACCCAATCCAGCACTTCCAATCCAAACCCCTGCCTTTCCATTATTCCAAACATACTCTCACGCTCCACACTGTCATATGCTCCCTTCCAATCCAGTGCAAGTATTCCTCCCTCTTCTTCTCTATCTATGAAATCTTTAATACCTTCATGTCCCTCCCCCACACCCCTTCCCGGTATCCCCCCTGTCCTTCCTCAATCACCCCCCCTATCACCCTTTTTAATCTATTACCTAAAATTTTAGCATATATTTTATAATCCGTATTCATAAGGACTAAAGGTCTATAATTCTCTGTTTCCCTTCCTTCCCTTCCTCACTAATACCATTACCCCCATACCCATGTCCCTCCCCATTGCACCTGTCCTTTTCATACCATTCATCACACCTACCATACAATCCTTTATAATGTCCCAATTCTCCTTATAAAATTCATTTGCCAAACCATCCATACCTGGAGCCTTGCCCTTACTTAATCCTTCCACTGCCTCCCACACCTCCCTCTCACTAATCATGCCCTCCAATCCCTCCCGATCTTCCCTACTCAACCTCTCCCTAATCTTTCCCAAAAAATGCTCCTTTCCTCCATACCCCCCACTGCTCATGTGCCTTGCAAACCACTTATCAGCATACACGTTCATTCCTTCCTTGGAATTTATTCTCATACCCTTCACATAATTCCCCATGTTTTCATCCACTTCCAGATACTCCAATGACATTCTATCCCGTCTCTGTTTACACTTCCCAAAACATATTGTGAGGGTCTATCCCCCCACAACACATCATCCATTCCGGCTTTCATTCTACATGCCCCAAACCTCTCATTCTGCAAGGTCTTCAACCTATCTTTCAACACCTTAATTTCCTCTGTCATTCTATGTCCTCCCCGCATATAACAGTCTTTCAAGAGGCCCTCAATGTAATTTTGTAAACCGTATCTCCATCCCGCTTCTTCCCTTCCCAACCTCTGATAGTAAGCTTGTATGCCAGGCTTCCCCTTACTTACCCACCAATCCACCAAAGCCCCCCCCTCCCTACTCCCCATCCAAAACCCACCCCACCAATCCCTAAATTCCTCCCTTTTACCATCACCCTTTAATAACTGAACATTTAATTTCCAAAAACCTCTATACCATTTTGCAACCCCTTCCCACCCCACCTCCACCAACACTCCCCTGTGATCCGTGAAACCCACATCCAAATATTGCACCCCCCCCACTACCACGCTACCTGTTACATAAATCCTGTCTAGTCTAGCCGCATACCCTCTTCTAACAAACGTAGGCTCACCCGCACCTCCCACCCCAATCACGTCTTTCAAACCTACCCTCCTAAGTACGTCTCTTAAGTCTGCAAGTACACAACCTCCTCCCCGCGGCTCTACATCCCTCTCTCTAATTACACAATTAAAATCCCCTCCAACAATTGTTACATTTGGCAAATCCCGACATGCATAAATCATGTAATCCCAAACAAAATCCACCTTTACCTTCCTTGCCGCCTCTGCTGGCATGTACACTCCTAAAAACATACCCTAACTCCACTCCACTCCCCATCTACTCTAACCAGCCTACCCCCCACACTCCTCCATCTCAAAGGTTTGAAAGGGCTTGACACGCCACTGCTACCGCCACCCCCTTTAATCTACTGGATGAACTTGCAAACACTTTGTATCCATTCAAAAGTAATTCCCCACCACACCTATAATTGTGTTCCTGTATAAAAGCAACTGTCACACCATACCTTCGCAACGTACACTCCACCCAAGCCCTCTTAATTTCATCCTCAACCCATTTACATTAAGTGTTAAACACTTGAAAACTATGTCAAGGGTTTGCCCCTAGGCCTCTGTGGAAGTTGTACCCTGACTTCCCTTTACTCATTTTACCCATTTGCTTCCCTCCCTTAAAAGTACCCTCTCTAGTACCAAACCTAGATCTTTTTAGCAACTTCCACCGAGGCCTTTTACAGATCCTCTGCGCCGGTGTCAGCACATCCTCACTGCCTGATGAATTGCCAGACCTTTTACATGTCCTCTTTATATCTTCCACACTACTTGCATCCTCGGTCTGATGGATCTCCACCTGCACATCCTCCATAATTAAGTGTTGTTCCACTGACTGGCACTCTCCACACTTTCCACCACATTTACTGCATTTATCAAACCATCATTAGTGCTTACACTTAGCACCGGCAAAGGGTCGTCCAATATTTCCTTTAATATTTGTTCCAGTGGTACCTCTTCTGCCGAACTCTCCTGGTGATCACAGTCAACCACTGGTATAACAGATTCCTGTGTTAGGGTCTGACAAACCACCTCAGAACCCTCCACAATCTCACTCCAGAGTTTCGTCTGCTTCTCCCGTTGCGTCTCCTCCTTCCGTTCCTCTCTGCGCCTGCACTTTCACTACTCGTTGCTCTGGCACTTGTCTGGGTCCCGTCCTCCTCATGCAGTCAGCCGCCACATGATCGTAGGCGCCACACAGGCGACACGTCCTGCGCTGTCCCATGTAGGTCACGTACACTTGAGTCCTGAAGTCTGGTATAACAACGTAGGATGGTATGGGGTGCTTCAATGTCATTTTCAATGAGTACGACCCTCAGGGAGGCCCATCATCGGTCCTCGCTCCACTTTCCAGGTGTTGCTGCGTGTATCGTACCATACACACTGAAGACCGTACTGATGTCCGTCGGGTCCGCTTCGAATGGGACGTTCTTCAAACGACCCGAAGTGTACATGCGTGAAACGTCCTTCAATCGTACCTGAAGGCCAGTGTGCACCGTGTAGACATGATCCTGGTGTCGATCTACGAGTCGTTCATAAACTTCTGCCGTCAGTAGCTTCACAAATACTCTATTCATCCCATTCAGGGCAACGCCATACAAATCTCCTATGTCAAGACCATACACATCTCGTAATATCGTCGGTAAGACAGTCCCGGCCGTTGCAGGGTTTAGAACACCAGTCACAAGGTCAACACAGACAGTGTTCAGATCTCCTCCTCCTGCTGTCGCCATGTTGCTTTGGAAAACCAAAGTGCTGTAAAGCGTCGCCAGGGGTCAGGTCAGAGCACCACACACCCTCGCACCACCAGAGCTGGGCTGCGACTGATTTTTTCAGTGTTTTGAGCACCTTTCCTAATCATTCTCATAACATGTCTATGCTCCCTCTACCTTCCATTTTTTTTTTTTTTTTTAATTCTTGGTTACCTACAACTTGGTTTTCTTCCTAATAACTGATTCAAATTTTAATGTCTAACCTTCTGCAACACCCTGAAGTTATTCATTACCTTTTTCTTGACCATTCTGTAGAAGGGATTATTTACACATCAAAATTATCCTATCTTGACCTCTTACCCATTGTCCTTCCCTCTATTCCCATGACTTTATTTGCTCACTGATGTAACATATGTGAGCATACCTTCCCAATCCCTAGTTTTGGCATAACAAGTCCTAATGTTATGCAAAAGCGCATGACACAACTTGGAGGTTTGGCATTCGGTAGTCTCCAGACTTGGGGAACCTTCGTGCCTATCTAGCAGATCGTTAAAGGATAGGGTTGGGATTGTGCTCCTCGTGAGTTAAACCTAGAAGGGGGTTGAGGAGGGAAACCAACAGGGTTGTATTTGGAGCATCACCTGTTTTATTAAAGCAATGGATGGCGTGGTAAATGTTAACCCTGATAGTATCAAGGCCTCCATGTATGTTAGATTTTGGAGTCTACTGGCATGGCCTGTCAGATATAAGCTGACAGTTGATATTAGAGCTAGCAGTTTCTAATGGCTACAGGCCTCCTTGAGACAATGTTCCTTTCACCCGGTCCCCCCAGGCTCGGCAATCTGCTTTCACTTTGCTACTCCATACGGGTTGTCCTTTCCTACGAGCAGCAAGGGTACTTCATCGTTGCTTGACGTGAGCCTCTCTTAAAGCTCTGTGCATGTCTGTAGTTGCTTTCCCACGGAACCTTGGAGGTAGTTCAGGGAACAATGTTCGGCCTGTATGTAACTGAGCCATGGCTGCTAGATCTACTCTGCCAGATCTTTTCTGTTTCATTTACTGTTAGTTGGGACAGGTCTTTGCCTGGGTGGATTTTGTACTTTTCCCTATTAAGGACATTAGGTTTTCCCTCCCTGGATCTCTGCCATGAAGAGCTTGAACAAATAAGACAAACAGTGACGAACAATACACTAATAACCCGCACAAAGGGGAGAAACTCATGACGTTTCGGTTCGACTTGTTCCATTTAAGTCTCACACACACGAAGGTGAGGGAGCCAGTAAATATAAGAGGGGGACAGGGACGGGACACATCTTTCCTAATAAGAATCTTAGTCCTGGTTTCCTCTGTAGATGCCTTCCTATCTCATTATCAGGTGCTCCAAACTTCAGAACACTCGTGACTTGACCTCATCTTCTCTTCTCTCCCTACCTACTCTTTCCTATTTTTCCTTGCTTTTGCCTAGGTATGTTCTGTGCTTCAGTAGTCCCCCCTTCCGTGTTTTTTTTTTAGTCCAACCCTTGTGGGCCATTAGCTCTCCTGCAGTGCTGCTTTTTTTTTTTTTTTTTTTGTCCTTGGACTTACTCCACTTCTACTTTTCTCACTTCATTCCTCTCTTGTGCCTGGTTGATCAAACCCTGATCAACCACGAGGCCTCGTCTCAGACCAGGCCGCGGGGCGTTGACCCCTAAACCCTCTCCAGGTATACTACCACTACCAGCATTACCTCTACCACTACTTCTCTTCCTCTGTCCCGTCCCTGTTCCCCTTCCCTTTATATTCCCTGGAGTTTACCTGGAGAGGGTTCCAGGGTCAACGCCCCAGCGGCCCGGTCTGTGACCAGGCTCCCTCAGTGGCTCCTCACCTTCATGCATTAGTGTGATTTGTAAATGGTCCCACTCGGACCAAACACATTCGCCTCACAGCTCCCGACCTGTGCGGTTGAGCTGAGCAGCGCTCCTGGTGGTGGAAGCCTTTTACTTCAGATTTTCTCAAACATGGCGGCCAGTAGCCGGCGACGAATCAACACTGTGTGCATAGAGATCGTCAAGGGGGCTATTTACCCAGACAATGCCATTGTTTTACTGCCTGCCATTTTGAGAGATACCTTCTGCATCTGCAACGAAGACTTATTTGGCACAAGTCTCAATGGATCAGTGTGGATCTTTGTGAAATTGGCCTCGGCTGGGCGTATGAACGAACAGTAGACAATTTCCAGGACAAGGTGTTGTCTGTCAATCTGGGACTGAGGTGTGTCTGAGATGCATCAAAATTTTACACGTATGTCCGAGTTCGTAATGTACCTTTTGAAGCTGATGCTCAGGATATCAGGAACACCTTTCAACAGTATGGTGTGATACATGAAACGACGGTTGGCTGCTGGACAGAGGAATTTACGCAGGACTACCTGAGGGTTCTTTCTCCATTAAAATGACGTTATGGCAGGCCATCCCATCATTTGTTAGGTTTCCGGACCCAGCTTTTCGTCACTTATGCAGGACAACGAAGAACTTGTCAGCTGTGTGGGTCATATGGCTGCAGGATGTGGCAGACAGATGGTGTCCAGGGATATTGCTCAGGAGGTACGAGCAACTGAAGGTCCAGAACGAAAAGTGTCTGGGACTGTGTGTGTGTGTGTGTGTGTGTGTGTGTGTGTGTGTGTGTGTGTGTGTGTGTGGAGCTAGGTGGAGTGATGCGGAAGAGGTGAGTGAGCGTTGATACACTACCTGAAGTGTCGTGTGTACAGAAGGATAATGGATCTGTGGAGGTGTTGGGTGATTTGCAATTGGATTTGTCTTCACCGTTGCAGACAGTTTTGCAGGAAATCCTGGATACTCCTGAAGTGGAGGCTTCCCCAGGGACGGAGGGAATCCTGAATGTGGAGGAGGATAGTCCCCGAAATGAGATTAGTGAGAAGGGTGAAGGGAACATACAATTGAAAGTGCAGGAAGTGGAGGCCATTGTGCATAATGTAGATGAGCCTGTTGGGATGGAAGTGGGTGTGGATTCAAGGAAGAGGTCGGTGGGAGCGTCGGAGGACAATGTACTCGCACCGGCTCAGCGCACCTGTAAGAAAGCATGGGTAGAGGTAGGCCGCAGGGGGCAAGAGGGGGGGGCTTTGGTCCAGGAGGACCAAAGAGGGAAGAGTTTGAAAGATAGGACAGGTTTCATAAAAAGTGCAGTGCAGACACCTCAGAAGCACAGAGGAAAGCCCACTATGCAATTTTCAGGTGTTTAACTGCAAATGCTAATGGCCTCAAAGCAGAGGTCAAACGGAAGTGGATTGAAGTATGTTATGACGTGTATGTATGCTTTCTGCAAGAGCATAACTTTAAGTGTGGACGAGAGTTGATGTTGAATGGGTACCAGGTGTATGCGGGAAGTTCCGGAAAATTAAAGGGTGGAGTGGCAGTGGCACTGAAGGGGACCAGCCCATTTAGGGTAATAGCATGGGAGGAAGGGGGTGGAGGAAGAGTGGCGAGAGTGGATGGGATATAGGGGATGGTGTGGGTTTGCTTTCTAGGTGTTTATATGCCGGCTGATAATCATAGGGGTATAAAAGTGGAGTTTGTGAGAGATGTATTGTTGTACCATTTGCGAGGGTTGCCGATGATTTCCTTTCTAGAAGGGGATTGGAATTGTTATCGCAAATAGAGAATGTTTTGGGTTGGTGGGAGACGTGGGCAAAGACAGGAATTCGAGATTTCTACAGATGGAAGGGTAGAGAGGAGGTGAAGTGGAAGTTTGGACTGCAAAGATATTTGGAGGGACAGTTGAGTCGATGTTATGAGGGGAGGGGTACCTAGGGTGGGGGAAATAGAGGTTCTTAGAGGACACTTGAAGGATCTCCAAAAGGAGAGATTTGATGCAATACGGGTACGTAGGAGGTCTTGTGGGGAGATCAGCCATCCGGATGCGTGTTAAGGAGGTTTCAAGAACGACAGAAGGGAACCACTATCATGGGGTTGGAGGTCAGCGAAGGAGAGGGGGTATTTGAGGTGAGGCAAACTTTTGAGGACTACTGAAGGTATGAGTAATTATGTAGATATTTGGTTCTGCAGGAAGATGGCTTATAGGGGAGGAGGAGGACAGGAGGGTAAAATTTTGGAGGAAGGGATTAGGGAATCTATGGGAGTGTTGAAGCATAAGGGGATGGAGGGCATGATTAGTGAGTATGAGGTGTGTGAAGCAGTGCAAAGTATGAGTCGAGGAAAGGCACCTGGCATTGATGGAATTCCAATGATTTTTGTGGTACACTGGAATACTATGAAAGAATGTTTGGTACGATTATTTAATTGCATGAAAGGGACAGGTTTGATGGTGGAGACGCAGCATACAGGTGTGGTGGCTTTGGTGAAAAAGGGGAAAGGGGGCAAGACACTAGGGAATTATAGGGCAATCTCCCTCATGTGTGCAGACTATAATATTTTTGCGAAAGTATTGGGTAATAGGATAAAATTGGTGCTTGAAGTCATTCATCAGGGTCAGTTTGGTATACTGGGGAGAAGTATTAGTGTGGGTCATGGGAAGATCTGGGATTTTGTGGAAGGAAGAGGAGGGGCAAGCATCTTGGGGTTAGATTGGAGGGAGGCTTATGATTAGTGGATAGGGGTATGTTGAGTGTTATTTTACGGTGACAGGGTTTTGGGGACGAAATTACTGGGTGGGTAGAGACTTTGTATAGAAATGCGATAATTAGGATACAGGTGAATGGCAGAGTGGGAGCACAGGTGTGTATGGAAAGGGGCTTGAGGCAGGGATGTCCCTTGTCCCAGATACTGTTTGATGTATACAAGACCCTTTTACTGTTTAATTACAGAGGGAGTGTGGGAAAGGGGTGGGGGGTAAGTGATACAGGTATAGTAGGGTACGTAGATGACACGACGGTTTTGTGGGAGGAGGAGGGGTTAAGTAATGTGGGTCGTATTATTGAGGTCTTTGGTGGGGCAATGGGGTTGAGAGTGAATGGGGCAAAGTCGAAGTTATTGGAGGTGGGGAGGAGGGTGGTGGGGGTTGGGGTTGGTCGAGGTCTACAGTTGGACAATTGTGGAGAGTATAAAATCTGCGGGTGGTGTATAAGGATAGTGTGGCAGCCCGGATGGTAAATTCAGAGGCAGTGGTGGGGATGGCTATGTCAAGGATGAGAGGGTGGAGGAAGGGGATGTAACTTACAACAGAGGGTGGTGGCTAATATGTTATTGTACAGTAAGGTATGGCACGTGGCTGCGGTGTACTTTGAGGTCGGCTGATGTTCAGGAGCTGCAGAAAAGTCTTGCGTGTGTGGGGATACGGAAGGCCATGCTTAGGAAGGTGGTGGTTATAACAAGTGTTAGAGGGGAGGGTTGGGGCTTATCCATTTGGAAAGACGAGCACAGGGCGTGTATGTGAAACAGAGGTACCTTTAGAGCAGGGGAGTGGGGAAAAGAGTGAGGTAATGAGAGATGAGGCAGTGGTGGGTGAGAAGGATTTACATGTGTGTAGGATAGGTGCGAAATCTTATGGCTGTGCAGATGCCTAAGAGGTTGAGGGCGAGTCATCTAGGGAATATAGGTGGGATAGGGGTGGGGGTGCAAGGGAGGTATATTTCCGTATATGGTTGGAATGGGATATGGGAGGGGTTCCGTAAAATCAGATTAAAGCGAAAGTTAGGGAACTGGTGTATTGATTTTTATAGGGTTTGTGGGGTCGGGGAGTTGTCAGAGATGTGGGAGGAGGAGACCGCATATCATGCGGTTTATTTTTGCTGGAATTTGGAAGCAGTGAGGGAATGGCTGTCAAGGGTGATAAAGTGGGGGGGTTGTGTCACTGAGGGCTTTTGAGTTTTGATGTGGATGGGGTGCGGGGGAGGTGGGGAGGGCGGTTAGGTATGTGGTAGCAATTATTTGTATGTCTCATGGGGAATGTAATGAAATAGGAGATTATAGATTATAGGGCTGGGAATTTAACGATGGTGAGGTTGCAAGCTCTGGGGGCGGGGTAAATCAAATGGGTTGGTCCTGAGGGGATAGGAAGGTGGGGGGAAGGGGTGGTGTGGATGAGTAGGAGTGTGTTTGGTGGCATGTGGGGGGGGATTGGGTAGGGTAGGACGGGTGAGATCTGACCTTGTTACAAAGGAGGACTTACGACTAAAGGGGGAGTATGAATGGAGGAATTGGTTTTGGAGTTTTTTCATTGACTTTTTGGACTAGGGATACTTAGAATGGCTTTTGTTAGGGAAAAGGGGGCTGGTGCCGAGAGACTTATTGCTGTTTTCAGTTATTTGAATGATAAGAATATGGTGATAAATGACTGTTTATGGGCTATTGTATAGCACATATGAGTAAGGGTTTATTGAAGGAACCCTATAAGTATGGAACAGTATGTGTGTCTTTGTGTTGAGTTATTATTATTATTATTATTTCATTCATTGTATGATTATTACTTACCAAAGGATCCTGGGAGATGGAGTTTTGTCATAGGGTTTTCGTATTCTATACGAGGTGGTTACTAAGAGGGGGGGGTAAGGTGGCATTGCCCACGGAAGGAAGATATGTTTTGGAAGTGCTTTACCCTAATGTTACAGGGTGATGGATTTATTATAGTAGGCATTGTACAGAATTTATCGAATTATGTTTCAAATTAATGTCATATAATGTATATGGGTCTTATGTTCTGCTGAACCTAATAATTTGCTTGGAAGATAGTGTGCATAATTTATTTTTTCATGGTTTTTGTTTCTGGGAATATATAATTTTCTGTTTGAAGATAAGTTTTGATTAATGTATTAGGTTGTAGAGAATGTTATATTCAATATTTGTTGATGTCATATTCCAAAATTGTATGTAATAGTATCAAACACTTTAATTTAAACCAATCTTTGTGTTATCATAGTGATGCATACTATTTTAATTTTTTTAAGGTTCTTTCCTGTTTTGCTCTGGGTTTGAGTGATATTGAGTCATTGATATATGTCTTGAATTTATGCACTTGGAGTGGTGTGTTTAATGGGAGGGGGTTATGTATTTGTACTGTGGATATGTATCATGTTTCCTTTTTGGGTTTGCGTTTGGCGGACGACCTTTTATTCTGAATATATTAGTGGTTTTAAATAAAAAAACCCCGACCAAAACGTCGTCACAAGCTATCTCCCACGTGAGGATAATTTGTGCAATGAACTTGGCCTTCACTAATTTAGTTTGGTGATGCACTCATCATAAGCTGTAGTCTTTACAAGGAAGTGAAGGGAAATGCGTGGAGAAAGGAGGAGCTTTATAGTGTAAGATATTTTTGCTTCGGTTCGGATAAGGATTGTGGTATGGTGGTAGGGGAAGTCGGCGTCTGACTTCCTTGAATGATACCAGAATGATACCTTAATGAACTTTGCAGAATTTTACAATCTCTCTATTCTTCATATTAACATCCTTAGTTGGTTCTCAGGGTCATCACTGTACTCAGGTTCTTAATGTTTCTGCCCTGGCCCAATATGCCTCTGTCCATCCTGTGTTCCAAAAATATCCAAGAGGGGATTGGCGATTTCCACGCACAGCACAAGGATGTTGGCGTTTCGGAAAAATCTGGTCGATGCCCAGGCGGTGGCTGCTATAGTGAGCCCCCTCTCCCCTAGTTTTTCTTTTACTTCATGGGCCATATCTCAGATGTTAGTGGAATGTTGGGCCCAGTGAGCTCCACAGCCTTGGATAAACTTGTCAGGCTTTGGCAGGACGTTGGTGTTTGGCCCTCCCTTCAGCAGGGATAATCACTTTGACTAACCTGACTGAGAATGAGGGGGACAGTCTCTTATAGCAACTTTACAGGCATCTTTCATCTTTGCTATTTGAATATTAATTTTATGAGCGCTGAGTGACGTATGCAGTCAGTGCTTTGTAAATATCAACTGAATTGCCAGATTAATATAAGTTATCTCGTTACTTTTTCCTTCCATCCCAACTCTTCACATTACATGACATCACCTATGGTTTGCTAAATTTCATGAAATCGTATGTGTTTTGCCTGACTTAGTGCCTTATTAGGCAGAGTATTTGCTCATTCTTGTGTACTTGATAAAGCCCAACCTTGGGTAGAACGTTATATGGATTATCTGCTGCGTGTCTCCTTTTCCAATTAGTCTACCTAGAGTTTTCACTACCGCCCACTGGCTGGGTATTGGATTCATAATAAACTACCACCAGGATGGTCTTCATGAGCGGCAAGGGCCCCCTCAAGCAGTCTGCATCATTGGATCGTGAGCGGCAACGGCCCCTCAAGCAGTCTGCATCATTGGATCGTGAGCGGCAACGGCCCCCTCAAGCAGTCTGCATCATTGGATAGTGAGCGGCAACGGCCCCTCAAGCAGTCTGCATCATTGGATCGTGAGCGGCAACTGCCCCTCAAGCCGTCTGCATCATTGGATCGTGACGGCAACGGCCCCTCAAGCAGTCTGCATCCTTGGATCGTGGCGGCAACGGTCCCCTCAACAGTCTGCATCAACTCCTGCCAATTTGGCTTCGGGGAAAATAAAGCATTAACGATGCAATAGTAAAATGATAGACCTGCTTTACACAGCACTGGAAAATAAGGAATATCCATTAGGACTTTTATAGACCTAAGGAAGCTTTCACACAGTAAACCACGGCATCATACTCCACAAACTTGACCACTATGGAATAAGAGGTCATGCACTTGCATACTTCAAATCCTACCTCACTAATAGGTATCAGTATGTCACCATTAAAGACACATCCTCCACGCCCGACCACTTGACACAGGAGTACCGCAGGGAAGTGTCCTTGGTCCCCTGCTCTTCCTCTTACACATCAATGATCTTCCCAATGTATCACAACACCTGAAACCAATACTCTTTGCTGACGACACAACTTATGTCATCTCCCACCCAAATCTTGCCACGCTCAACACCATTGTTAACGACGTATTAATAAAAAAATCAACATGGATGACAGCCAATAAACTTACACTCAAGACTGATAAGATCTTCTATATTATGTTTGGCAACAGAGCAGGTGATGCACAATTAAACATTAAGATAACACTACTCCTATTGCTAAACATAATGAGGGCAAATTCCTGGGCCTTCACCTGACTGCCTGAAAAGCCTAGGCATACCTAGGCATATTATTGGCCATCTTGTAATATCTACTTCATAAAATGTATAATTATAGTACACCCCACTTTGTATATTACTAGAAATAAAGAATTTGAATTTGAACACACAAAGAAAGTGTCCAAAACTGTGGGGATCCTCTCTAAAATACGTTACTATGTACCACAATCAGCCCTACTCACACTACTATTCACTCATCTATCCCTACCTCACATATGCCATTTGTGCATGGGGATCAACAGAAATTACCCACCTAAAGCCAATAATAACCCAAAAAAAAGCCGCAGTAGAGTTATCACACAATCCAACGCTAGGCAGCACACCTCCCCACTCTTCAAAGACCTAAACCTACTCACTGTTCAGAACATCCATACTTACTACTCTGCTATCTACATTTATAGATCCATAAATTCCAACTTTAACCCTGAGCTAAAACACTTTCTTGACAGTTGTGACAGGACCCATAGACATAATACAGACACAAACATCTCTTTGACATTCCCCGAGTCCGACTAAATCTATACAAAAATTCAATGCGCATAAAAGGGCCTAAAATCTGGAACTCCTGCCTGAAAACTCTAGGGAAATGCAGACACAACCTCCATTTTCAAAAGCACCGTTAAAAAACATCTTATCTCACTTACACCCAACCGGTAGCTAACCACATGATAACTACTTTATTTTGCACATATCCACAGCAAAATACACTTATTGATATATGTGATTCCCTTAATTTGCACATGACTAACCAAAATTCTAATACATCTATTGCTTCATAATTCTTAAGCTAGTCATAAGTTTGCCTAAGACACTCCAATATAGAAACGTCATAGAGACGTTTTGAAGTGGGCGCACATATGTGGGTTTATTAATTTCCCTCATAACTCTACACTAGAAGGGAGAAATGGGTGGCAGGGAGAAGGGATACCTTCCAAACATAAAGCACCCTTGATCCAAAGACTCTTTTTCCTCTCTGAATGCATCCACTTTGCTACCCAGTACTTTTCTTCTTACTAAACCTCTTCCCTCCCATTTTAAACTTTTATCTCAAGATTAACTTGGTTGACATGTGATAAAATTAAACTTTATAACTAGCGTTTTCGTATTTCTTTGCAGTTGTTGCCAGTCGTATGGCAACTGGGTCTGCCCTGACAGATGGACTCGCAACTCTACTATGTGTAAGGTTTTTTTTCTTTCTTCCCTTAAAAGTAAAGGTTTTATCTTCAGGACTAATATGAAGCTTCTAATAATGGAATGTTAATGTGGAGGATCCGTTAATGCAGAGTAACAAGTAAGTTACAGAAAGTGTTACTCGCATAAGTTGTACAAACACTTGAAGGGAAAAACACTTCCCAATAAGGGCAGTTGAGTATATACTTCTTGAATGCTTTGCCCTCGTTAAACAAACTCCTTATGAAGTGTTTATAGGCGAAGAACTCTTTATATACAACTTATCCCTTTAAACTAAATTGTTTTTTTTTCAGACTCTGCCCTCAGCTCTTCACTGGGGTCGTTCCCAGGGTTCTCTTGCAGGCAGGTGCTGCTGCTGCTGCTGCTGCTGCTGCCCAAGACATACCACCGGTATCAGTGTTAACCCAGGTTCATGCCCCAGTTGCAAGGTAAGTCTAATGACAAAACTCCTGAAACTCGTTAATTTAGTTCCAATTTTTTTTTTTTTACTTTTTTTTAAAAGTATAATTAAAAACTAGTTTTATCGTCCCTTCAGTATATTTTTCCTTAAGAAAGGTCATGTTTTGATGGGACGTATGAACAATTTTTTGAAAATGTTATAAAAAATTAATAATAGATGCTTTGCCTTCTTGTATAAAATTAGTTAAAGTTCATTACACTTATCTTCCTAGAAGGAGCTTAGCACATTATTTTTTTCATTTATGGGGAAATGTCATGATGCTGGTGAAGGGATTTAAGGAATTGAAACTATATCCTCCATTTAAAACCTCATTCCCATAATTGGATCCTTGCTGATTTAGTCCTTCCCTTTTAATGTACGACATTTTTAACAGATAGGTGACCTTCGCAATGTGTATCCCACATGTGGTATATGTGCAGCCATCTGCCTCTTTCCCCTGGGACTGGCAGTACTTTACCTGTTACGTGGGCAACGATGCGACGTCTGTGGCTACGTGGCTGGGAGGTAGAAAAGACAGGCCACTTAGGAAGACCTTATTTCTAAGAAGTTTTTAACAGTTTGAGGTGCTGGAAATGATTCTGAAGATAGTTAAAATTTTAAAAAGGCTGTGGACTGGCTACATGGGTGAAGGTATCTTATTTAATGTTTTAAGTTTGTTTTACTGTGTAAATTGACTTAGCGTTTTACAATTTTTTAAATTAATTTTAATTCCTCCTCGTGCATATAGTCTGCCTTAAATGAGACTTGTAAAGGAAAAGTTTTAAAAGAATAAGTTATATGCAGAGAGAACACTTGAAAGGTTACGAGCTACCATTCCTTACCTAGAGTGAATGCCATCTAGACAGTTCAGTGAAAATATTACATTAGCAAAAAGCTATTTATTCTAGGAACATCACTTCTCTTGGACCAAATCAAAAGGGTCATTCTCCCTGTCTTCTATTTTGGCCTCTATAGTGGAAGAAGTTTCCTTTTCATATACTTCCCGATGAGTTAATTGTGGAAATAAGATGGTATCCCTGGCAGAAGTTTACAAAGTAATGAAACATTATACATTACTACAAAAGTGACTAAAGGGAAATCGATAAACTAATCATGAAGATAAGTAATAATAATCATGTATCTTTATTTCTACAAGTACATGTACAAGGTATACAGAGCATAGCTGACATCAATGACATACTACTATATAGAAAGTCGCTTGTTATTCTGAGCATTTCCGCAAATTTAGTCAGTTTTGTCCCAGGATACGACCCACACCAATCCACTAACACCCAGGTACCCATTTTACTGATGGGTGAACATAGACAACAGGTGTAAAGAAACACGCCCAGTGTTTCTACCCTGGCTGGGAATCGAACCCAGACCCTCGCCGTGTGAAGCGAGAGCTTTAGCCACCTTAACTGGGCAAGACGGCTACAGCGTAATTCCTCGACTAGTAATGCCACTTTGTCCGCACTTTCAACAATAGTTATAATTTTTGTTCCTTAATCCTTTTTTCTGCCCGTTAGCAGAGGGGCCGAGTGGATCTGGACATCCTTCATTGTCTCTTTAATAATTGCAGGAGCAGAGATAATACATTGTGAAACTGTGGTTAAGGTTAGTAAGATGTACTTAAGCGGTTTGGTGCGGGAAGTAGTATTTCGAAGCAAACAGTACCTGGATACAGTCCTCTTCAAAGAGGGGTTTCCCTTTATGTAAAGCTCTGGACATAAGAAATTTGACCTTTTAGTCTTCCTCGGACTGAACCTAATTACCCTCACTCCTTTCTCTCTCCCCCTCCCCCCGCATAACCTATCCCCATCCCTCTTTTTTTTCCTGTACTTCAGTCAGCCTGTAGGGATTTCCCATTCGAAATTATAGATTCCAGGTTGAGAAAATTTATCTTTCATTCGGTTGAGGTCCTCGGTGGTGTTTGCCTTGGAATCCGAATCTAGAGATGTTGTCTGCCTTCTGGAGGGGAAGGGGCATGGGTGTCCTCAAGGTTGCAGGTGTATCTTTGGAAGCTACCTGTCAGTTCGTGAGGTGGTAGCCAGAGGAATTATGCCAAACGGCAGATTTCCGACCCTATTCTTTGTTTTCTGAGGTGTCTTGGTGGATACGAGGTTGCTATCCTGGCTTGCCGGTTTACTGACATGATAATTAATCATTCCTCAGTCGCACTCTATTACCCCAGCCATCTTGGATCTAGGTAGTAGGTTGGTAGACAGCAACCACCCTGGGAGGTACTACCGTCCTACCAAATGAGTGTGAAACACAAGCCTGTAATTGTTTTGCATGATGGTAGGATTGCTGGTGTCTTTTTCTGTCTCATAAACATGCAAGGTTGCAGGTATGTCTTGCTACTTACACTTTAGATCACACTACACATGCATGTACAAGAATATTACACTAACCCCTCTGGGGTTTCTTCTATCTTCTTCCTAGTTCTTGTTCTTTTTTAGTTCTGCTTATGTCCATGAGGAAGTGGAACAGAATTCTTGCTCCGTAAGCTATGCGCGTCGTAGGTGACTAAATGCCGGGAGCAATGGGCTAGTAACCCTTCTCTTGTATAAACTACTAAAAACAAGTTAGATTTTTTTTATAAAATTGGGATGTTTTAATGTGCGTGGATGTAGTGCATATGATAAAGAAATGATTGCAAATGTTATGAATGAAAAGTTGGATGTCCTGGCCCTAAGCAAAACAAAGCTGAAGGGGGTAGAGGAGTTTTAGTGGGGAGAAATAAATGGGATTAAGTCAGGAGTATCTGAGAGATTAGAGCTAAGGCAGGGGTAGCAATAATGTTGAGAGAAAGGAATATAAATGTATAAATTCAAGGATTGTGGATTAAAGTAAGGGTCAGACTTGAAAAGTGGGTCATAAGTGTGTATGCACTTGAACAAGAGTAGAGAGAATTGATTTTAGAAGATGTTAAGCGAGTGTGTAGGAGCTTTTGAACCAAGTGAGAAAGTAATTGTGGTAGGGGACCTAAATGCTAAAGTAGAAGCGTTTAGAGAAGGGTGTGGTAGGGAAGTTTGGGGTGGCAGGTGTAAATGATAATGGAGAGCATTTGATTAAACTTTGTATAGAAAGGAGTTTGGATATATGTAACACATATTTTAAGAAAAGGCGGATAAATAATTATACAAGATATGATATAGGGCGTAATGACAGTAGTTTGTTGGACTACGTATTGGTAAATAAGAAGACTGTTGGGTAAACTTCAGGATGTACATGTTTATAGAGGGGCCACAGATATATCAGATCACTTTTTAGTTGTAGCTACAGTGAGAGTAAAAGGTAGATGGGATACAAAGCAAAGGAAGCAGCAAGTAAGAGGTGAAGGTTTATAAACTAAAGGAGGAGGCAGTTAGGGTAACATATAAACTGTTGGAAGACAGATGGGCCAGTGTGAGTATAGGCAATGAGGTAGATGTATGGGTTAAGTTTAAGAATATAGTGTTAGTGTTCAGCAGAAGTTTTTGGTTACAGGAAAGTGGGTGCGGGAAGGAAGAGCGATTGGTGGACTGATGTAAAGAGAGTAGTAAGAGAAAAAGTTAGCATATGAGAGGTTAAGAGTGGTGAAGCAATGTAAAAAGAGAGCAAATGAGAGTGGGTGAGATGTTATCAACGAATTTTGGTGAAAATAAAGTTTTGGAGTGAGATTAATAAGTTGAGGAAGCCTAGGGAACGAATGGATTTGTTAGTTAAAAAAAGGAGAGGAGAGTTAATAAACGGAGAGTTAGAGGTATCGGAAGATGGAGGGAATATTTTGAGGAATTGTTAAATGTTGATGAAGATAGGGAAGCTGTGATTTCGTGTATATGGCAAGGAGTGAGGAAGAGCCAGTTGTGAGTGTGGGGAAAGTGCGTAGAATGAAAGGGGTAAGGCAGCTCTGGTATTGATGGGATAAAGATAGAAATGTTAAAAGCAGGTGGGGATATAGTTTTGGAGTGGTTAGTGTTTTATTTAATAAATGTATGGAAGAGGGTAAGGTACCTAGGGATTGGCAGAGAGCGTGCATAGTTCCTTTGTATAAAGGCAAAGGGGACAAAAGAATGCAAAAATTATAGAGGAATAAGTCTGTTGAGTATACCTGGAAAAGTGTATGGTAGTTATTATTGAAAGAATTAAGAGTAAGGCTGAAAGCAGGATAGCAGATCAACAAGGAGGCTTTAGGAAGGGTAAGAGGTGTGTAGACCAAGTGTTTGCAGTGAAACATAAAGGTGAACAGTATTTAGATAAGGGTAAAGAGGTTTTTGTGGCATTTATGGATTTGGAAAAGGTGTATGATAGGGTGGATAGGGGGCAATGTGGCAGATGTTGCAAATGTATGGAATAGGAGGTAGGTAATTGAAAGCAGTGGAGTTTTTACAAGGATAGTATGTAGGCTTTAGACAGGGATGTGTGATGTCACCATGGTTGTTCAATATATAGATGGGGTTGTAAGAGAAGTGAATGCTCGGGTGTTGGCAAGAGGTGTGGGGTTAAAAGATAAAGAATCTAACACAAAGTGGGAGTTGTCACAGTGGCTCTTTGCTGATGACACTGTGCTTTTGGAGATTCTGAAGAGAAGTTGCAGAGGTTGATTGATGAGTTTGGTAGGGTATGTAAAAGAAGAAAATTAAGTGAATATAGGAAAGAGTAAGGTGATGAGGATAAAAAAAAATAGGTAATGGAAGATTGGATATCAGATTAGAGGTAGAGAGCATGGAGGATGTGAATGTCTTCAGATATTTGGGAGTGGACGTGTCAGAGGATGGGTCTATGAAAGATGAAGTAAATCATAGAATTGACGAGGGGAAAAAGGTGAGTGGTGCACTGAGAGAGTCTGTGGACACAAAGACCTTTATCCATGAAAGCAAAGAGGAGAAGGCTGGAGGCAGTGGAGATGTCATGTCTGAGGGCGATGTGTGGTGTGAATATAATGCAGAGAATCCGTAGTTTGGAGATTAGGAGGAGGTGTGGGATTGCCAAAACTAATATCCAGAGGGCTGAGGAGGGGTTATTGAGATGGTTTGGACATGTAGAGAGGATGGGACGAAATAGAATGACTTCAAAGAGTGTATAAATCTGTAGTGAAGGGAAGACGGGGTAGGGGTTGGCCTAGGAAAAGTTGGAGAGAGGGGGTAAAGGTTTTGTGTGCAAGGAGGTGGACTTCCAGCAAGTGTGCGTGAGCGTGTTAGATAGGAGCAAATGGAGACAAATGGTTTTTAGGACTTGACATGCTGTTGGAGTGTAAGCAAGGTAACATTTGTGAGGGGATTCAGGGAAACCGGCAGGCCGGACTTGATTCCTGGAGATGGGAAGTACAGTGCCGGCACTCTGAAGGAGGGGTGTTAGTGTTGCAGTTTTATAACTAGTGTAAGCACGCCTCTGGCAAGACAGTGATTGAGTGAATGATAGTTTTTCTTTTTCAGGCCACCCTGCCTTGGTGGGAAATGGCCGATGTGTTAATAAAAAAGAAATCTCTGATCTAGATATTGTGAGCTTACCCCTTCAGCATTGACCAATCTGCACTGACCTCATAGACTGCATAGAGTAGGTAGAGGTGCAGGATGTCATTCTGCAGCTGCCATATAGCCCACTCACTGTCTACAACATCTACAGAAGTTCAGTTTAAAATCTATATTTCAGAGGTGGCAGCCCTTGCCTACCACCCTATCCTTAACTCCATTTCTAACACCAACTATGCCAGGAGACACCTGGCGGCAGTACTTGGGAACGTGTCTGAGGTCACTCTTCTCAACAATGGCGAGCCAACTCACCACTACAGCTACTGACTGTATATCCCTCTTGTATCGAGACTGTTATACAGTGCAAGATGAAAAGTTCATCCCCTGACTTATTAGTGATCACTTTGCAGTGGTCACCACCCTCTTCATCCAGTGGCGTCCTCCATACTTCCGTCCCCTTTCCCACAGATGGAACGTCAAGAAAGCCATCTGACAGTCTTCCAGGTCATCAAGCAGTGGTGGGCAAAGTTCACCAGATGACCCGGTCGAGGCTGCTTGGAACCTCCAGGCAGCCTTCATTCGAGCAGCAGAGGCAGCCATACCCCAGATGAAGTGAGATAAAAGCATGACTGGTGGTTCTACAGTGAGGATGTAGGGAGAAGAACAGTGTTAATGTGGTACGCAAGATGCACAAGCACAATACTACGGCAGACTCTTGTCAACTTAGGGAAGTGGTGTGGCATGTGCACCAGGTCTCAGTCCAAGAACAGTGATTAGTGGTGTGCCTCTTTCAATCAGTCATCATCCCTCTGAGATATGGTCCAAGGTATAGATGGAGACAGGGCAACGGAGAGGTGTGGTTCATACAAACTCTGATCCAGCAAGGAAGGCAGTGCCTAGTGGAACTCTTCACCCCCAGGGTGGCTACGGCTCTACTGCCTCGGGACACTCAAGATGTACAGGCTGCCCTTCTCCCTGGAATTGTGGCGACACAGATTTCTCTAGCAGAGAGCTCAAGGCAGCTTCAAATAATCTTGGGATATGGCACCAGGGTAAGATAGCATTACACAAGGCATGATCACAGTCAGGTCCACCTGGGCATGACGCAATCCTGGGTGTCGTCAAAAAGATTTGGAGGACTGGCACTCCCTGCCATATGGAAGGAGGCCAACGTCATACCAATCCCTAGGCCCAGGCATGCAGTGTGTGACCCATCTCCCTCACCAGCTACATCTTCAGGACAGCCAAGAGAATGGTGCTGGAGTGGCTGAGATTGAAGCTTGGCCTGAATCTTAAACCATTACGGATTCACTAGTGAAGGTGACACTTTTGAGAGTATCACCACTGACTGACATTGGGTAGGACACTTAATCCCACATTCTCGACCTGGGAAAAGCATTAGAGCTTGCCAGTGCACATGCCATCCTTGCACTCTTGGCCCGCAGGAGTGTCAAGGTCAGACACTCATGGCTCAGATCCTACCTAGGGGACAGATGTGCTCATGTGTAACTTCCAGGGACACTCCTCCACTCTCAGAACCTCGGAAAACTTATTCAACGTGCTGATGCACGAGTTGGTAGAGGTATCATTCCATATGGGCACATGTCTGCTCAGCTATGCTGATGATCTAGCACTTCTCGCACCCAGGAAATGCTACCTGATGTGTCGTGCCCAGGAAGATCTTGATCTGCTGGCCCCCCCTGCTATCAGCTTGAGCACAAAATATCCACAGACAAGCCTTGATCTTTCACACCTGGGAGCCAGCCAAGACTGTGGATCAAGGTCAAACTTGGAATGGGATAACAGCTAAATATACCTGGGCATTTACACAAGACAGAAGACACACACTATTAAGAAGCAAGCAATGCAGAGGTTCAGGGCGAGGTGTGCCATGACCAACCCTAGGGCTAGGTCCAGCCAGGAGGTCCTGAGAATGTTTTACATGCTGTATGCTCCCTCGTGGACTATGGAGCAATTGCACTGGTCCACGCCCAACTAGCAAACATCCAGTGTCTTAATGTTGTGCAAAACACAGCTGCACAGGGTATGCCAGATGGGCTAACACGGAGACCCTGAACCTTGAGGACTGACTGCAGCCACTTCAGGAAAAGATTGGACCTAGTAGCAAAGTAGCTACAATGACTGAGGAGGAAGGGGGGAGACAAATTGATGAATGTACTTCTTATCCACCAAGGACACGACCCAACGGTGCACCCCAGAAGCCTGTGGATGTGATCAATAGATGTCACGAAGCTGTTGACCAAGCCACTCCTAAAGTCAAAAGGCTGTGACCAACCAGTGGCAGACTTCATGGTGCTGCCTCCTGGGCACCGGATCTGGTAGTGGTGTAATTGTCTGACCTTCATGGTAGCAAATGGCACTGCCCCCAGAACATCTTGCAAACACGCACTATTGCCAGCACCACTAGGGCCGAAAGCTTTGGGTGTGTGACTTGCTACACTGATGGATTCACAGATTTAAGAGGCCGACTACACAGCTACTGGAATGTTCCACAACAGACTGACAGAAGGGTGGACCCTTCCAGACGATTGCACCATACTCCAAGCTGAACTCTATGCCATCCAGAGGGCTCTGTAACATAGTTGCAGAACATCATCTCTCTTCTGTTATTGATGCCGACTAAGTCTGTGATCCAGGCTGTGATCACAACGTCCAACTGATCACATCCATCTGGAGTACCATGCAGGCACTTCTGGAACAAGGACAAAGAGCCACAATCAACCGAAACCCAAGCCACATCGGCATCTCGGGCAATGATATAGCAGATGACGCTGTCAAGACTTCGTTTGATGCACAGCCACGGACCTTAACCTGCATCAGCAGCAGGCAGACAACATTCTGGGCTGCCATAGCAGCCAAGTACCCATGGACAGATCAGAGAGAATTATGGAGTCGCCGATGATACAACGGTGCAACACGCAGAGAACCCTAGTCTAGTATGTGGACGCAGACCAGAGAGCAGCTGGTAAGGGTCCACCTGCACCTTAGGTATCCCACCACTAGATGGATTGAGTGGATAAGAGAGGAACTCCATGCCCACTGCAACTGGATTGTCGCGAAGCCCCACCTACAATGCCACTTCTCCACTGACACCTCCTGATGGCCCTGATGGGGTGGACCAGAGAAGACAAGTAGTAGTGGTAGTAGTCTCAAGTCCTTGATGGCCAGGTACACTGTACCTGGCCATCAAGGACTGGGAGACTACTACCAGTCATTGCAAGCCATCCACCTCCCCACAGAAGACACCGACTTTCTTCATATAACCACTGCTACACCCTAGTCCTTAACACCTATACTTCCCTCTCATTTGTTTCTCCCATCCCTTTTCTTCAACTTAAGCAGACTCCAGCCACCTCACATCCTACACCACTGCAAAACTGACCAAGGATGCTGTGATGACCATCACAAGAGCAAGATGACAGTAGAGACATCAAGTGTCAGAAGAGGACCTGCTCTTCCCAAGGCAAGGCAAGTGTTCGAATAGTGAGGGTCCACTGTACTTTATATTGTACTTTTAAAATACAAAAGCTAAGTGACAAAGAATAAAATTATGTGCCAAGCTGCAACAGTACAGTACTGCAAAAAATCATCAATAAGACATACGACACTTCTCCACTTTGAGTCAAGGTCGGGTCACCTCATGGATAAGACCCAGGCCGTGACCATACCAGAGAACCACTTCGAACTCCACGCTCCTTCTCTGACCAGTTCACGTGTTCTACTGGCCACAACTATTTGCCCTCTACTCCAACTTGATATAACTACACATCTGACAACTCGATTCTACAGGATACTTGCAGGTAGATCCAGGCAAATGCGTGTTTATAAGACTTACCCCTCAAGGGAGGTTCCTTGATGCTGGTGAGGGGCTCTTGATTTAGGGAATTGGATCTGTGCTCCAGTTCCCTGAATTAAGCCTGAATACCTTCCATCCCTTTCCCACAGATGCTGTATAATCCCCACGGATTCAGCACTTCCCCATGATTATAATAAAATACGTACTTTCCCAGCCGAGTACTCTCTGGTTTTGTCCGTTTATACATTTTGGGTGACTCCACTGCCGTTTTATTTATATTTTTTGAGCTCCTCTCCCCCTTTTCCTTCTCGATTCCATGCTACTACTTCTACATTATTTTTTTTTACTTGCTCCAAAGTTGATAAGGAAACCATCCAACCTGCCAGCCTCTTCTTTCAGCTCTCTCAAGCTCTCATTATTAATCTCCTTAAGACTAACTCAGGCTTTAAACTAGTTTTTGACTTGCTCCTACAGAACCTACTGCTCGGACTATTCTAAGTTTTGAGGCTGGTTTTGCTATCAACTCTACTTCTAAGCCCAGCGCTGTATGACCCCTGTGGTTTAGCGCTTCTATTTGATTATAATAATAATCTACTTCTAAGCATAGCGCCAAGAGTGCTGTTTCAAAACACGTCAATCCTGTAATTCTAGCTGCATATGAGAAGATATTCGAGACTTTAAATTCAACATATCTAATCAAAGTGATGTCTCTATAGAGGATATCTACTGACCACCTTCATCTACTCCCCTGAAAGTCATGCATTATTCCTACCATCTCTCTGACTTCACACCGATTTTACAATGCCTCAAATGCTACAGTTCTGGACACTAAAAATCTACTTGTTTTAAACTTTGAATATGTTCCAACTCGGAGGAGGAACATTTGGAACACAAGAAGTCTCACTCTGCCACCTCTTATACCCTAAATGCAAGGAATATAAACTATCCTTCCATAAAGACAAGCCAGTGGACATTCCTAACCCATTCTTTTCAGCTGCTAATTTCCTACCTCACTTTACACCATCCACTTATCCACCAACACAATGCTCAAATACCCCCCTCCCCCAGTACCTCACACAGCATTCCACCACCAACTACCTCTCACTCCTTCACAACTGCTCTGTGGCCACTCCAGTCCTCAACATAATATAATACCTTTTTCTACATGTACAAGGTATACAGACCATAGCCGATATCAATGACATACTATTCTATAGAAAGCCACTCATTATGCAGAGCATTTCGGGCAAATTAGGTCAATTTTGTCCCAGAATGCGACCCCACACCAGTTGACCAACACCCAGGTACCCATTTTATACTGATGGGTGAACAAGGACAGTAGGTGTCTTATGGAAACGCATCCTAATGTTTGCCAGCCATACCGGAGATTCCAACTCCGGACCTCAGTGTGAGAGTTGAGTGCGCTAGCGATTGAGCTATGGGACAACCTTAAACTATTTCACATAACACAGCCTGCATAATTACATGTACCACACTTATACAGTCCTCAATTATGATGGACAAAAACTATGAAGTTGACTTCCCTACTATACTCAATGGACTTCTCACTGCCAATGATCTTCCCACAATCACCTTTCCCCAAAACTTCTCTCTCCCACCCAATTATAATAATGTCACTCCAACCACTCCACTCCACCTTCCCTCCTTCAGCCTTCTGCTTCTTCCTCAGCCACACCTGCCCACACTGAACCTCTTGCAACCTCTTCATCCACTCAGCCAACGCTGCATCATCGACCACTTCCTTTTCTACTTTTGCTCAATTTTCTGCTCATAACTTTACCATAGGATCATAACATTAATCCTCAGCTCCTACCACACTCTCCTCTCTTACGCTGTATAACCCCTGTGGTTTAGCGCTTCTATTTGATTATAATAATCTCCTCTCTTACACTAGATGCAAACAAAATAGCCCCCAAAAAACTTGTACTGATTCAAAACACGAACGAGAGCATATTGAGAAGCACCTATGGCATTTTAGACTAAAATGCCATAAACCCTCTGTTTTCCCCTTTATCTGGGAAATTTAATCAGGTACAAGTACAGG
>WNWK01013610.1:0-17500 GCA_009830355.1 Cherax destructor
TTTTTGGCTTACTCCTGGCTTAGCCCTTGTTTAGTTCTGCCTTAGTCTTGGCTTACTCTTCCTCTCATAGTCCACTCGCAGCTCCACCACGCTAATACCTGAGAAAACGAAATATATCTCAAATTTAAATCAGATTCTGGAGTTTTTTAAATAAGATTCTTTGAAAAATATCAGAGAGTAAAGTGTAACAATGGAAGGTCAGGTCAGTAGTAGTAACAGTGGTAGGTGAAGTCAGTGGTAGTAACAGTGGTAGGTCAGGTCAGTAGTAGTAACAGTGGTAGGGAGGTCAGTGGAGTAACAGTGGTAGGTCGGGGTCATTGGTAGAAACAGTGGTAGGTCATGTCAGTGGTAGGTCAGGTCAGGGGTAACAATGGTAGGGGGAGGTCAGTGGTAGTAACAGTGGTAGGTGAGGTAAAGTGGTGGAACAATGGTAGGGAGGTCAGGGGTTTCAGGGTTCGGGTGGTAGTAAAAATGGAAGGTAAGGTCAGTAGTAGTAGCAGTGGTGGGCCCAGGTCAGTGGTAGTAACAGTGGTAGGTCGGGGTCAGTGGTAGTAAAAATGGTAGGTAGGCGGTAGTGGTAGAACAGGGGTTAGGTGGGTATTGGATGATGAAGCCAGGGGTGGTGGCGGGGAAAAGTTTCTCAATTAAAAAGGATACCCAAGTTTTGCAAGGGGTGGTTAATTTAAAAATTGTGGTTTCTCGGGGAAATTTAATTAAGGTCATAGTAGTAGCAGCAGGGGTAGGTCAGGTCAGTAATAGTAACAGTGGTAAGTCAGGTCAGTGGTAGTAACAGTGTTAGGTCAGGTCAGTAGTAGTAACAGTGGTAGGTGAGGTCAGTAGTAGTAACAGTGGTAGGTCAGGCTGGGTAGTAACAGTGGTAGGTCAGGTCAGTGGTAGAAACCGGTGGTAGGTCAGGTCAGTGGTATTAACAGTGGTAGGTCAGGTCAGTAGTAGTAACAGTTGTAGGTGAGGTCAGTGGTAGTAACAGTGGTAAGTGAGGTAAGTGGTAGTAACAGTGGTAGGTCAAGGTCAGTGGTAGGTCAGGTCAGTGGTAGTAACAGGGTAGGTCAGGTCAGTGGTAGTAACAGTGGTAGGCCCAGGTCAGTGGTAGGTTGGTAAAGGTAGTGGGGGTAACAGTGGAAAGGGTTGGTCAAGGGTAGGTCAGGTCAGTGGTAGAAACAGTGGTAAGTCAGGTCAGTGGTGAGCAGTGGTGGCCGGGTCAGTGGTGGGTAACAGTAGTAGGTCAGGTCAGTGGTAGTAACAGTGGTAGGTCAGGTCAGTGGTAGCCCAGTTGTAGGTCAGGTCAGTGGTAGAAACAGTGGTAAGTCGGGCCCAGTGGTAGTAACAGTGGTAAGTCAGGTCAGTGGTAGTAACAGTGGTAGGTCAGGTCAGTGGTAGTAGCAGCAGCAGTGGTAGGTCAGGTCAGTAGTAAAAAAATGGTGGAAATAAATGGTAAAAAAACCGACACAATGGAAAAATAAACACAAAAATAAATGTGATCTTGCCCCCGCCCCTCACACATCGAGTCACAGACTCTGGCCCGTTTTTTTGACTCGATGCCCCTGCGTGGGGGAAACCCCTTGTCAATAAAAATCAAGATTTTACCTTTTGTGTTTATTTTTCCCGTAACAATTTAGTCCCCGGGCAGTGGGGCCGGGAGTAGGTGAGGTCAGTGGTAGTAACGGGGGTAGGTCAGGGGCAATGGTAGTAACAATGGTTTGTCAGGGCAGTAGTAGTAGCAGTGGTAGGGCGGTCAAATGGTAGTAACAATGGTAGGTGAGGTCAGTAGGGAGTAGCGGCAGTGGTAGGTCAGGTCAGTGGTAGTAACAGTGGTAGGTTAGGTCAGTGGTAGTAATAGTGGTAGGTCAGGTCAGTGGTAGTAACAGTGGTAGGTCAGGTCAGTGGTAGTAAAGTGGTAAGTTAGGTCAGTAGTAGTAACAATGGTAGGTTAGGTCAGTGGTAGTAACGTCGTAGGTCAGGTCAGTAGTAGTAAAGCGTAGGTCAGGCAGTAGTAGAAACAGTGGTAGGTCAGGTCAGTAGTAGTAACAATGGGAGGGAGGTCAGAGGTCAGGGTGGGTAGGTCAGTGGGGGTCAGGTCCGTGGTACATGGAACAACTCACCATTACCCAGATGGGTTTACGTTTTTTAACAATAACAGCAAAAAAATAACAATAAAAAAACAAAAAATAATAATAGGATTTATTTTATTATTATTATTATTATTATTTTTTGTTATGATTATTATTATTATTATTTTGTTATTATTATTATTATTATTATTATTATTATTATTATTATTATTATTATTATTTTTTATTATTATTATTATTATTATTATTTTTTTTTTTGTTATTATTATTATTATTATTATTATTTTTTTTTATTATTATTATTATTATTATTATTATTATTATTATTATTATTATTATTATTATTATTATTATTATTATTATGTATTACTTATACATATACCGGAATTAAAATGGGAAATGTATCAGAGTATAGTGGTACCAACACTGTTGTATTGGTGTGAACATGGGTTTTAAATGTTACATCGAGTAGGAGGCGGGATTCTGTGGAGATGTCGTGTCTGAGGGCAATATGTGGTGTGAGTATTATGTAAGAATTCATTATTTGAAGATTAGATGGAGGTGCAGGGTTCTAAAAATATTTTCCCGAGGGCTGAGGAGGGGTTGTTGAGGTGATATTTAGAGAGGATGGAACAAAAAAAGATGACTATGAGGTTGTATATATCTATAGTGGGGAAAGGGTAGGGGGTTGTCCTATGAAAAGTTGGAGGGAGGGGTAAAGGAGGTTTTTAAGTTATCAGGTGTAATCTTTCCCGGAGAGGACATCAAGAAGACTGCTGCCGAAATAATATGGAACTGAAACACAGGATAACTGGTTCTTTATAGATTTATTCTGGGAAAAAACCCAGCAGAATCTCAGCACTGGTGAACACTCTTTCACGTCACCCCTCATATACTGTCTCATCTCAGTTTGTGTTTTGTGGGTTTTCAAGACCACAGAGCTACGTCTAGTGGGCCCCAGTGTCCTACCTGTGTCATGGAAAACAAATTACCCATCAACTCAGGGGGGACAGTCCGTCAGTATCCTGTCAGTTAACATTAGAGGCTTATTGCCGTGTTGGGGGGGCTCAGGGAGTTTCGTGAACACTGTCGCCGTTGTTGAGACGTGATCGCTGTTATAGAGATATTTTTTTGGGCGACAGGATTCGGGGGAAAAATTTTTTAGAATTGCTGGTTACACTCGTGGATGAAAAAAAGGCAAGAACAAAGTCATTGCCGTATCTTTCCCAAATGTGTACATGCCCACCCCATTGATGCCCATCCCTAATCATGCAGGAAAGCTAGTACCTCGTACTAGCATGTACAATGTACAGTCCTCAGTGGCAACAAGCAGACCCCTTCCCTTTCCCGCTGGGAAAAATTATAATTATTGGGGTCCTCAACCAATATCATTTAAGAAAATTTTGATGAATTTCTTGCAGTGTTTGAAATTTAAAAAAATTTTGCCTTCCTTTCACATCTGTCTCGTCCCTCGACCCATTAATGGGTGATCTGAACAGGGACCTCCTTTCAACCTCTTGATTATACTGACTCATCTGACCACAAGGCTGCCTTTATGCACTGAAGATACCAACAGAATGAAATGAAAAATCATCTCTCAAAACTTGGCTGTGGGGAAAAAGGAAATTGGCCGACCTTTTTCTCTGAGCTCTCCGCCTCCGATTGCATTGTTTTTTCCAAGATAACGTTAATAATCAAGGGGAAAGTTTACTGAACACATTCTTAATCTACAACACAAACACATCCCCCATCGGCAGAATATGACTAAGCTTTCAGATCAGCCTTGGTTTGGCTTCCGTTGTCGAGATGTTGATACTGTGCTCAGTACATGGTTTGGAGATGGTATAAGAGGCATCCACTATCAATAAGGAGTCTGCATAAACAAGCCTGTTGGCAAATGGAAGAATTCCAAAACTGGTCCATCTCTAGGTGACAAGTTGATAATAGGAAAACCTGTATCAGGATGAGTAGGCTGCAACAAGGATATTATCCTGATGAAATTATTTCGCCTTAAAATCGACTGGATGGGACTGTTTCTACTAGCAACTAAGAAAATAATTACCTGCTTGTTGAACACGTTACTGTTAAGATGTAACTTCATAATCCAGACTGGGTCAGAGTTGTCATGGGTGACAATTAGGCAGGATGAAGTATATCTTCTTTAATCCCTGGACCGAGAAAAATCTGTGAGGCCCATATAAGGAGAGCCAAGATTGCTGGTAGATGTGCAGATCAGCTAACATCACCTCTAACTCGCATCTATTAGCCTACCAGTTTTGAGACAATAATCTCACGGCAGATGACAGCATTTTTCGACTACTACTCACTTCTTTGTGACCATCAATATGATTTCAGAAAAACTCACTCTGCTGCTGATCTGTTTAATTTCTCCACTATGTGGCACCAGTCACTAATGAATCCAAGATCAGCTAAGTTGTAGCAATAAACATAGCTGGTGCCTTCGGTCGAGTATGGCAAAACGAAACTCTTGGCAAACTGCAAGCACTAGGAGTCGCCGGCTCTGCGCTATGCCTCCTCAGTGATTATCTTCAAGGTAGATCTCTAAGATCAGTTCTCAATGAGACAGAGTCAACAAGACACTCATTCGATACCAGTGTTCCACAGGAAAGTGCACTTGGGCCATTGTTATGGAATGTCTACTTCAACGACCTCCTTCACCTCTTCCCAGAATCCCATTCAGTGTCGATGCTCTTGGCTCACAGCTCACACTGAGGAGCCCAGGTTCATGCCCCGACACGGGCGAAACCTAGGGCATGATTCCTACACCAACCGTCCCTTTTACCTAGCAGTCAGTAGGTACCTGGGTGTTAGTCGACTGTTGTGGGTGGCATCTTATGAGACAAAATTAAAAAAAAAACCCCGTTGAAGTAAGACAGATAGTCCTCAATGATTCACTGACTTTATTGTGTTATCCTGGGTGGATGTTGAAACTTGAGGAACTGAGTGCACACTGCCAGTGGCACACCTGACAGCTGCCTTGCCCGGAGGGCTCAGGAGGAACAACCAACAGCCCCTCCAGCAGACAGAGGGGCCTGGGATCTGCTATCAAACTGGCTTCCGCCAGGACGTTGACACGTCCCCAGGGCAGCTCTCCCCCGGGCTGCTAGCGATGGTGTCCTGCAACAGCAGATCCCGGCGCAACCTGCTGCTGTTGCAATGGCTGTCTGGCTGTCCTGCCGAGAGGGACAGGCACCTTGCAACATCTGTTGTTGGGACAATGGATGCATTCCCTAGAATGTTGTTAACTTCAATACTCTGTAATGAGCTCTACCTGGAGCTCATTACCTTTGTAACTGTCATGACTGTGACCAGCTCTAGTTCATTACCTTTGTAACTTGTCATAGGGGTGACCAGCTCTACCTGGAGCTCATTACCTTTGAAACTTGGTCAAAATTGTGACCAGATCTAGTTCATTACCGCTGTAACTTGTTCATCTATCAAAACTTTGAGTCCAGTCCCTGGACCCATTATGTACCTCTGTAATTTGACTACCCCCCAAATGGTTTTTTGGGGTATGGGGTGACTCCCCCAACCCCCCAATTATTCAACCCCCTGGTATGGGGTGATACCCCCACGGTAACACTTAAAAAGCCGCCCACACCATGGGTATGGGGTGACTACCCCCACACCAGGGGTATGGGTGACTACCGCCAAACCATGGGTATGGGTGACTAACCCAAAGGGTATGGGTACAGCCCAATTACTGCCATCCGGCAACCTTGGTTGAAATTCAAGCAAACACTTATCTTAAGCAGAAGAAAAAGTCAGTTGGTTTCAGCATCAATGTATGCCACCCAAAACCTATGGGGGTTTATTTTTTGAGAAAACACAAATGATAGTCTCTACGTCTGAAAAATCACGGGTAAATCTTGGAATCAAGAGCCAAGAAGCAAAAAAAACTAAGATTTGTGAAGCACTTGCTCGACAGCAGAGGCTGCAAGACTCTGTACGAGGCACAATACGTCACACCTTGAGTATGCTCCACTTTCTTGGATTCCCTGCTCCCCATCTCATCTGCAACTGCTTGACAGAGTAGAGAACAGAGCAAGACGCCTCATCTTTCTCCTGGACCATCCTGGATGGATCTGTCATTCAACAGTCTTCAACACCAGAGGGATGTGGGTGGCCTTACTGTTATGTACAAGGTCACTGTTGTCCTCTCCGAGGATAGCGAGAAGTGAGCTTCTACACCACAAGACAGGCAGCAAGCAGCAACTACACTCTGGTTGTAATCTTCCCCAGAACATACTTTATCTGAGATCATTTATTCCCAGGATGACTGAGTCTGGAACATTTCGTACAGCATTATGATGTCAACAAAATAAGTCAGTTGATCAAATGAAAATGCTGGCCCACAGATGGTTCCAAATTCATCCTGTTCCATATTTGTATGTCTCATAATAATAAAAGGCTTTCACATGAGCTGATGTAGGTAACAGCTCTTAGTTCGTAAAGGAATCCCTTAAGAGGGGGAGAGAGAGAATGAAGGGAGAGAGAGAGAGAGAGAGAGGAAAGAGAGAGAGAGAGAGAGAGAGAGAGAGAGAGAGAGAGAGAGAGAGAGAGAGAGAGAGAGAGAGAGAGAGAGAGAGAGAGAGAGAGAGAGAGAGAGAAAGCCACCCTAGAGCCAGTCTATTTATCCCTGAGCAGCTTCATTCACCCGCCATCACATCTATCAGCAAGAAAATATACTTTATTCTTCTTTATTAATTCTATCTGTATTCCCTCAAATTTTCTCCTTCCCACGCACCTCGCCCTAACAAGCGAAACATCGTCTCTAACTCACCAAATACATCTAGGATCTCCTTTTCAGGCCAACCATACGTTCTCCTTGATGAATATTCGTCAAAATCTGGGAGAAAAATGGCGAGAACTCCCAGGGATGGGGGGGGGTGGAGTCTATAATTAGGTGAAATCCAATTATACGCCAATTTAGCCCTAATGTCATTAGGGCGAAGTACTAATTAAGTCAGGGTCTGGAAAAGATAAGAAAGGTCCCGGACCGTGGCTGCGACGGGCCTCGCCTCCTCCTCCAAGCTCCAGTGTGACGTTTCGCCCAGTGTAGAGCTTTGTTGAGGCATGTGGCTAACAACATAAGTCATTAACATACTACCAACATAAGTCATCAACACACTACAACCATAATTCAAGTCATCAACATTCAACCAACATAAGTCATCAATATACTACCAACATAAGTCAAGTCATCAACTCACTACCTATTTCAAGGAACAGCAAATAGGCATAACCCACCAGCTGCTGAACCATTATGACAGAATTATGGAGGCGTTGAAAGTCCAATCAAAATGCATGTGGTGACTGCACACAAAAGGGAAGGCCATGGGCATTACGAGAAGGTAGGCAGATGGGTTTCGGTTCCTAACACACAGAAAACAAAAAACAGTAGTAAACAGAACAACATCCAGCATCAGCGAGGTCAAAAGCTCAGTGCCCCAAGGCACTGTCCTGGCACCTCTGCTGTTTCTCATCCTCATAGCAGACATAAATAAAACACCTCACAGTTTTGTATCATCATTTGCAGATGACACTTAAATAAGCATGAAAGTCACTTCGGTGAAGACACTGAAAAATTACAGGAAGTGTTTTCCAGTGGGCAGTGGAGAACACGACGCTCCTGGGGATAAGTTCCAGCTGCTTAGGTATTGAAAGAATGAAGAACTCAAAAGAAACACTGTATACAAAACTCAAGAGGGTCACCAAAAAAAATGAAAAGAACACGAAAAAAGACCTGGGAATAATTATGTCAGCTGACCTTTCTTTAAAGAACACAATAAGACAAAGATCACGACAGCCAGGAAGATGACGGGGTGGGTAATGAAAAGCTTCAAAACAACGGAAATAATCCAATGGGCCCCTCAAGTGAGGTTCTTTGACTCTGGTGAGGGGCTCTTGATCTGGGAAATTGAATCTGTGCTCCAGTTCCCTGAATTAAGCCTGAATTCCTTCATCCCCTCCCCACAGGTGCTGTATAATCCTAATTGTTTAGCGCTCCTCCATGATTATAATAATGCTAATGGTGACACTTTTCAAATCATTCGTTCTCCCTCGTTTGGAATATAGCCCAGTGTTGACGCACCGTTCAGGGCAGGAGAAATATCAGAGCTGAAACAAATACAGAGATCGTTGACGGTCCCATAGGGGCCAGTAAAGCATTTAAATTACGGAACGCCTTAGGGTCTTAAATATGTCCTCTCTGGATCGGAGGAGAGAAAATACATGATAATGCAAGTATATACCCAAATCTGCACACTGCCTTAACAACATGCCAGATGAGAGATGTGGGATGAAGTGTGAAATAAACCAAGTGAAAAGCAGTGGCCATTTTAAGGGAACACTGTATCGACATCCGTTCCCAGATTTTTCAACACCTTACTAGAAGATATCAGAAACACTGCTGGAACCAGTGTAGAAGCCTTTAAGAGGAAACTGGACAAGTATCTTCACCAGGTGCCAGATCAACCAGGCTGTGATGGAAAATGAGGCAGCGGGCCACCAGCAGCAAAGCCTTGACCAGGCTAGCACCAGACGAGCCTGACCCATAGCTGGACTCCGGAGCAGCGAGACTCTTGAAAATTATCAAAGGTAAAGGTATAAATCATCAACAAACTACTAACATAAGTCTCAAAATACCAACTAAGTCAAGCCATTAACATACTAACAATATAAGTCATCAACATACTACCAACATAAGTCAAATAATTAACATACTAGTTAAGAACAATAATAAATCTGTTGAACTAGGCATAAGAATTAACAACTTCAGTCTACACTTCAAACTGAATTGTCTGCCATCCTAGTGGCGCTAAAGTTAACTTATGACGCTGAGCTTAACTCTAGCATCAATACTGATTCTATGTCATCACTGAAGGCTCTTGACTGAAAATAATGACTAACACATGCTCTCTGGAAAAAGCCAGGTATAGATACTAAAAAAATCAAGAAAAAAATTAATGTACAATTGCTATGGATCCCATCACACATTGGATTACTCCTTCATGATAAAGTTGATATGTTGCAAAAAAGAGCCCCAGAAGGAGAATGTAGAATATAACTTTGGATATCTTTTCTAGCATTAGGAATAATATTAATAAATAAATAAAATGACACTGAATGTTATAGGAATGCAATTAGAAGCCTGGTAGATCTATAACCCACTATGATAACATGAACGTAGATAAGTATGTTTATTGAGCAACTTGCAATGTGAACAGACTGACTGATGTTGTAGTGGCCAGGCAAAAGCTTGCTACAAGTACTTCTGGCAGTTTGGCAGACACACAGGTGTGGCCAGTCCTATAGTCACTATCTTGAACACTATGTGTTAATAGTCCACTTATTGAGGAATATAGAGATAGAAAGTATAATAACCTATGTGACATGTCAGATATCTTATTGGTCAAAATAAGATACCAAATATACTAAGCAATTTTCCTAAATTTGTTTCATATATATAAATTTCCTAAATTTGTTTTTTAACAGGTAAGTGAACTGTAGATTTAAATCCAGATGTACTCCTGTTGACACAAGTCATCAACCTACTACCAGCATAATTCATCAATATAATAAAAAATAAGTCAAGTCAACAACACTACCAACATAAGTCATCAACATACTACCAACATATGTCATCAACATACTACCAAAATAGCTCTTTTAAAATAGAGCCAACATTACCAGTCAACATAATACCAACATAAGTCATAAACATACTATCAACATAAATAAACAACATATTAGCCAAGGCATGCCAAGGCATGGCAGAGGCTCTCCTTGCACCAATTTATGATTGTAATGTAAACCCATGTACACCAGCAAAAAAAATAAAATTGTATTTGTATTTTTATTTGTATTAATATAATACCAACAAACTGACATCATTACCAAAGTTAGTGAGCTCTCTCAAAGTTCCGAATTTCTGCTAGCTTACTAGACTAACTGCTAGCCTGTTTACTGCTGCTAGCTTACTAGACTACTGCTGGGTTCTAGACTACTGCTAAGCCTGCTTGACTCTGCCTAGCCCTGCTAGACTACTGCTAAGCTTACCCCAGACTACTGCTAGCTCTGCTATGACTCTGCTAGCCTGCTAGACTACTGCTGGCCTGCTAGACTACTGCTAGCTTAACTAGACTACTGCTAGCCTGCTAGACTACTGCTAGCTTACTAGACTACTCTAGCTGCTAGACTACTGCTAGCTTACTAGACTACTGCTAGCCTGCTAGACTACTGCCGCAACTAGACTACTCCTAGCCTGCTAGACTACTGCTAGCTACTGCTACCTAGCCTGCTAGACTACTGCTAGCCTGCTAGACTACTGCTGGCCTGCTAGACTACTGCTAGCTTACTAGACTACTGCTAGCCTGCTAGACTACTGCTAGCTTACTAGACTACTCCCAGCTGCTAGACTACTGCTAGCTTACTAGACTACTCTAGCCTGCTAGACTACTGCTAGCTTACTAGACTACTGATAGCCTGCTAGACTACTGCTAGCTTACTAGACTACTGCTAGCCTGCTAGACTATTGTTAGCATGCTAGACTATTCTACCTCTAACTACTGCTACTTACTAGATACTGCTAGCCTGCTAGACTACCTACTACTGCTTTGCTAGCCTGCTAGACTATTGTTAGCATGCTAGACTATTGCTACCTGCTAGACTACTGCTAGCTTACTAGACTACTGCTATCCTGCTAAAACTACTGCTAGCTTGCTAGACTATGCTAGCCCTAGACTACTGCAGCTGCTAGACTACTGCTACACTAGACTACTGTTTGTCTGCTAGACTACTGCTAGCTTACTAGACTACTGCTAGCTGCTGACTACTGCTAGCAACTAGACTACTGCAAGCCCGCTAGACTACTGCTAGCTTACAACTCTGCTTAGCTGCTAGACTACTGCTAGCCTGCGACTACTGCAGCAACCGTACTGCTAGCCTGCTAGCCCCTGCTAGCTACCAGACTACTGCAGTCTGTGGATACGCTAGCTTACTAGACTACTGCTAGCCTGCTAGACTACCTAGCTAGAATTTTCAGCCTGCTAGATTTGTTAACTCTAGACTACTGCTACCTGCTAGACTCTGTTAGCTTACAGACTACTGCCAACCTTCTAGACTATTGTTTGCATGCTAGACTACTGCTAGCCTGCTAGACTATTGCTAGCCTCCTAGGCTACTGCTGAAGTTAGACTACTGCTAGCCTGTTAGACTACTGCTGGCTTATTAAACTACTGCTAGCCTGCTAGTCTATTGTTAGCATGTTAGACTACTGCTAGCCTGCTGACTACTGCCAGCCTTTTAGACTGTGCTAGCCTGCTAGAAATGCTAGCCTGCTAGACTCCCGCTAGCCTGCTAGACTCCTGCTAGCCTACTTCTAGCCTGCTAAACTACTGCTAGCCTGCTAGACTCCTGCTAGCCTCCTAGACTACTGCTAGGCTGCTAGACTACTGCAGCCTGCTTGACTACTGCTAGCTGCTTGACTCTCCTAGCCTACTAGACTACTGCTGCCTACTTCTAGCCTGCTAAACTACTGCTAGCCTACTTCTAAGCCCACTAAACTACTGCTAACCTGCTAGACTACTGCTAGCCTACTTCACCCCCTGCTAAACTACTGTTAGCCTTCTAGACTCCTGCTAGCCTGCTAGACTACTGTTAGCTTTACTTCCAGCCTGCTAAACTACTTCTAGACTGCTATACTACTGCTAGCCTACTTCTAGCCTGCTAAACTACTGCTATCCTGCTAGACTACTGCTAGCCTACTTCTAGCCTGCTAAACTACTGTTAGCCTGCTGACTTTTGCTAACCTGCTGACTACTGCTACCTGCTAGACTACTGTAGACTGCTAGACACTGCTAGCCTGCTAGACTACTGCTAGCCTGCTAGACTACTGCTAGCCTGCTAGACTACTGCTAGCCTGCTAGACTACTGCTAGCCTGCTAGACTGAGGTCTCATTAATATAATATTAATATTCCATTAATATTCTCTTAATATTCATAATTAATATTCATAATTAATATTCATAGTAATATTCGAAATTTAGTGGAAATTTACAGTAAGAGTTAATTAATATTTGCTACGACAAGACTCACGATATTACTGATAATACGCGATATTACCTGGAATTTTCCCTAATATTACTTGATATTTCATGGTATTACTTTATATTGCAGGATGATACCTAAGATATTATAATATACTCGATATTACTTTATTCTATGATAGATATTCACGATATTACCTAAGATATTCCTAATATTACTTGACGCTACGATAGATATTATATCGTATTACGATAGATATTACACGATATTTCAGGATTTCAGGAAAATCTTAATGATATTCCAAGAGATATAATTAAATATTACATGATATTACGAAAGAAAATTCAAGATAATGCATAATAATTACCAGAAATATGTTGCCAAAGATATTCCCGATATTCCCGATGTTACAAGATATTACACGATGTTAAAAAGATATTACACGATGTTACAAGATATTACAGTATTTCACGAATCACACAGGAGGCAAAAAACACAGGAAGAACTTAAAACCATAAATTAATGAAAGAAACACAAAATACGTGTTTTTTTATCCAAATCTAAGGCCAAAACAACACCCAGTACTGGACCCACAGCCAGATCAAACTTACACTGATGACTGCAAAGAAATGGTAGATACTGAAGTCTCAATATGACTCAGTGTTTAGTAAGTCGACAGCCTATGTGAATTTTTTTTTTTTTTATGAACGAGACTCAAAATATGGTTAATTCAAGAATTTCGGATATAACCCTAACTTCACAGGACTTAAAAAAAAATTAATGACATGCCATGCACTCTGCCCCAGGACCAGACTCGTAGAACTCTGTGTTCATCAAGAACTGCAAGAAACCCTTTCATGAGCCTTAAATATTCTATGGAGAGATAGCATGGACACAGGAATCATCCACACTCACAAAAAACAACAGACACAGCCCACTCTACAAAGGTGGCAGTAAAGAAATTTCAAGAATTACAAACCGATAACACTAACGTCTCCATCATAAAAATCTTTCAAAGAGTTCTACGAAGCAAGATCGCCAACCACCGAGATCAACTGCACAACCCAGGGCAGCATGGATTTAGAGCAGATCGCTCCTGCCTCTCCCAACTACGGGACCACTATGACAAGGTCTTGGATGCACTGGATGACAATCAAAATGCAAATGTATTATACACAGTCTTTGGGGAAAGCCTTCGACAAGTGTGATCAGGGTGTAGTACACAAAATACTTGATCAGGGAAAAACAGGAAAAGTGGGCAGAGGGGTTTATAAATCCCAACAAATAGAACACACAGAGAATATAAACATAATAAAGTCAGACGCGGCTACAGTGATAAGCTCTGTTCCACAAGGCATAGTACTCGCTCCCATCCTGTTCCTCAACCTCATATCTGACATAGACAGAGATGCAAGCCACACACTGTGTCCACCATTGCTGATGATGCCAGAACTTGCATGACAGTGTAATCCATCGAGGACTCTGCAAATCTCCAGGCGGACATTAACCAAGTCTAAATTTAAAATTTTTCTTCATTGAAGTTCACTACTGTCAACCACAATATATTATGTAAGAAACTTCAAGCTATCGGCATAGGTTCCATAGACTTGGTTTAAGTCACATCTTAGTAATAGGAAACAAATTGTCAAAAGCAACAAAATATTCTGGGTCCTATTATTCCTATGTTATGTAAATGATATGCCCATCAGTGTCAAGTGCAAACTCATACTGTATTCGGATAACTGTACTCTGTTAGTGTCAGGTAAAAACCACATGATATAGCTAATGTATAACACTGGAACTGGAGTCCTGCAGCAAATGGTTAGTAGACAACAAACTATCGTTAAACCCCGAAACATAAATTGAGAAGGGTAATAATTTTATTGTCCGGTGTAATGGGGAATCCATCACTTCAGTTTCCTCAGTAAATATCTGGGAATCCCTTTGACCCATGCATGTCAGGAGAATTGATAGGGAACGTGTAGTAAAGAAAGCAAATGCCATACTGAAGTTCCTCTTCAGACAAGCACAGTGCCTACCTACTGAGGCTCCAGGATCCTTATCTAGCCCTTATACAATGTCATATTGACTACGCTTGCTCTTCATGGGACTCTGCCTTAACAAAAAACTGAAAGATAAACTGCAAATCACCCAGAACAAAATGGTAAGATTCATCCTGGACCTGGGACCAAGAGAGCATGTAGGCCGGATAATTACAACAATTGCAAATGCTAAATATTGAAGACAGAGTAAGACAACTGAAGTTAAATCAAGTTTATAAAATTGCTCACAAACAGTGTCCAGAATATCTTGCCAATTTTGTCAAGGCTGGGAACCCAAAACAGTCATAGTACTATAGGGGAGAGAGCACAACTTTGTAGTACCCACAGTCAGTGGCCAGGCTTCAAACACCTTTTATTGTACAGCAATGGGGAAAGGAACAGACTGACTGCACATGTCAAAGCCAGTCATGCATGAGCCAGTTCAAGAAGGGGCCTAAAGGTACCTAATAATGTTGACAGAAAGGGGAGAATGATTTTTATTTTTTAGCTAACATACATGTATATGTAAATAACTCTTTTTACCATATTCCTAGTATATATCCTTTATAGTATAATAACATATATCTCCTACAGTGTAAAATATTAAGGTATTAAAAAGGGCTCCAATGGAAATAAGTCACATGTGTTATCCTGGATGGTCTACACATATGCTGCTATGTATGATAATCTATGTAATTGTATTAACCTGAATAAATTTACTTAATATGGAAAACTGAGGAAATAAAAACTGCATCACTGTATATAAGAAATTCCAACCACATAATGGACGAAAAGCTAATGTGAAGGACCTGAAAGGGTAATGCAGAAAATCTAGCTTTCAATGATTACAACAATGTCTCTACCACATCTGCTAGGAAAATGTTAGGATGGATAATGAGAACCTTCAAACTAGGGATGCCAAGCCCATGATGATTATCTTCAGATTGCTTGTTCTCTCTAGGCTGGAATACTGCTGTACACTAACAGCTTTCAAGGCTGCGAAAAATTCAGACCTGGAAAATACAGAGAATTTTAAGGGACATATGAGCACAAAAAAAACCCAAAATTTCCCCAAAAAACAGTTGAACCCCCTTGATCTGTACCCCTTTGGGAATGTGGCGAGAAAATACATGATAATATACACTAGGAAAATCTTAGAGGGACTAGTTCCAAATCTGCACATTAAAAATCACTCCCGTGGAAAAAAAAGACTCTGCAGGCGGTGCAACTTTCCCCCCAGTAAAAAAGCAGGGGGCAACGAGAAAGCTAAGTGACAACACAAAAAATTAAGGGGCCCAAGACGTTCAGCCCCCCAATACATTGGGGGGGATTCCAAGGACCCCTGGCTGTCTTCAAGGGCCCCGTGGTTCGTACGTCAGGTTGTGTGCGGCCAGCGGGTAACACCCTTTGGTTGATCGGCCCCTGATCCACCACGGGGCCCGGTCTCAGCCCGAGGCTGGGGGCTGCCCCCCGAACATCCCCCAGGTGTACTTCAGGTATCATGCAATATTTCGTGAAGTTTCACAAAATTACATGGTATTATACAGTATTACACGATATTACATGATATTACACAATATTACACGATGTTACACAATATTACACGATATTGTCACACGATATTATGTGATATAACCCCAAAAATTAAATTTTTTAATGATATCGCACAAATTTTTTAAATTTTTTACCATTTCAGCCGTTATACAATTTTTTAAAATTTTAAAAGGTATTTTTTGACACGATTTTTCACGTTTTATCACATTTTTTACAATATAATTATTTTTTCCAAAAATCTTTAACCCCATTAAAATTATATTAAAAATTCTTATTTTACGATATACATTATATTCCAAATATACATTATATTCCCGAATACATTATATTACACAATATACATTATATTACACAATATACATTATATTACACAATATACATTATATTACACAATATACATTATATTACACAATATACATTATATTACACAATATACATTATATTACACAATATACATTATATTACACGATATTAAGTGATATTAAGATATTTCACGATAGTCCCGATATTACATGACATTATATGAATTATTCCAACCAGGTATTGGGGGTTTAAAGGGAATTGTTCCATCCATGGATTGTGGGCTAGGTGAATTGTTCTATCCATGGTATTGTGGGTTGGTTGGGGTTGTTCCATCCATGGTATTGGGGGCTTTTTTTAATTGTTCCATCCATGGTATTGTGGGCTAGTTGGGGTTGTTCCATCTAGGGTTTGTGGGTTAGTTGTGAAATGTTCCATCCTTGGTATTGTGGGCTAGTTGGGGTTGTTCCATCCATGGTATTGTGGGCTAGTTGTGAATTGTTCCAGCTAGGGCGTTGTGAGTTAATTGTGAATTGTTCCATCTATGGTATTGTGGGCTCCCCGGAGTCTACCTGGAAAATTTCCCCAGGGGTCCGCCCCCCGCGGCCCGGTCCGTGACCAGGCCCCCCTGTTGGACCAGACCCCATAAACCCAGGCTGTTACTGCGGGGCCGCACGGAGCCCAACGTACAAACCCACAGCCTGGCTGGTCAGGACCACTTTAGGTGCCTGTCCAGTCCCCCTGAAGACAGCCAGGGGTTTGTTGGTAACCCCCTGAGGGGTTGCTGGGAGGCAGTTGAACAATTTTGGGGCCCTGACACTTATTGTGTTGTCCCTCAACGTGCTAGTGGCCCCCCTGCTCTTCTTTGGGGGGATGTTACATCGCCTGGAGTTTTTTTGCTTTCGTGGGGGTTTTTTGTGCAAGTTTGGGAAACCCCTCAAAATTTTTTTTCCATGTGGTTTTAAAATAATTATCTCCCCCCCTCGTTCTAAAAAAATTTTTGGGTTTTAAAAGGGAACTCCGCCCCCAAATTAAATTGGTTTTATCCATTATGCTGGGTTAAGTTTTCTGCACTTTTCCCCCAAAATTTTAAACCCCCTTTAAAGGTCGATTGACTATTCCGGCCTAGATGGGGAAAAAGGCGATTTTCAGGTCAAAAAGGGGTTGGCCCCCAATTTCCTTATCCACCCTTCTTTTTTAAAAACAGTGCAATTTACTTTGTTTTGGCCCTTAAGGTAAAATCCTATTTTTGATCTCCCGGGTCCCCATTAGTTTTTCCTCATTGTGTGGTTAATTATTTTTTTCCCCAACAGTTTTGGTTTTTAAATTTTCCCAATCTATTATTGGGGGAGTTTTTAATTTTCCATCCCAGGATTGGGGGCTGTTGTGAATTGTTCTTCTAATGGTTTTTGGGTTAGTTGTGAATTGTTCCATCCATGGTAT
>WNWK01013610.1:22500-54607 GCA_009830355.1 Cherax destructor
GGGGAAAAAATTTGGGGGGTTTTGGGGGAAAAAAAAGGGGTTTTTTAAAAACCAAAATTTTTTTTTTTAATTTTTAAAATTTTTTAAAAAAAAAATTTTTTTTTTTTTATTTTAAAAAATTTTAAAAAAAAAAAATTTTTTTTTTTTGGGGAAAAGGGGGAAAAAAAAGGGGGGGCCCAATAACCCGGATTTTTGGGGGAAAGGGGGGGGTTCCCCGGCCCAAAGGAAAATATTTTTGGGGGGGTTTTAATTGGTTTCCGGTTTTAGGGTTTTTTGGGGGTTTAAAAAAAGTTTAATTGGGGGGCCGGGGTTTAAAAATAAGGGGGGGGGAAAAAAAAAGGAAATTTTTGGGGGGGGCCTTTTTTTTGGGGGGGTTTGGGGTTTTGGAAAAAAAAGGGGTTTTTGGGGGGGGGGGGAACCCCCCGGGGGCGGGGGGGGGTTGCAAAAAAAAAGGGGGGGGGGGGAAATTTTTTTTAAAGGGGGGAAAAAAAAGGGGGGTTTTTTTTTTTTGGGGGTTTTTTGGGGGGGGGCCCCGGGTTTTTTGGGGGGGTTTTTTTGGGAAGGGGTGATTTTTTTTAATTTTAAAATTTTTTTTTTTTTTTGGGGGGGGTTTTTTGGGTTTTGGGGGGGGAAAAAAAAGGGGGGGGAAAAAAAAAAACCCGGGGGAAAAAGGGGAACCCCAAAAAAACCCAAAAAAAAAAAAAATTTTCCCCCCCAAAAAAAGGGGGGCCCAAAAAATTTTTGGGGGGAAAAGGGGGGGGGGGAAAAAAAAAAAACCCCCCCCTTTTTTTGGGGGGTTTTCAAAAGGAAAAAAAATTTTGGGGGGGGGAAAAAAAAAATTTTAAAATTTTGGGGGTTTTAAAAAAAACCGGGAATTTTTTTTGGGGAGGGTTTTTGGGGCCCCTCCCCGGGGTTTTTTGGGGGTTTTTTTTGGGGAAAACCCCCCCACAAAAAAAAAATTTTTTTTTCCCCCCCCCTTTTTTTGTTCCCCCTTCCCTTTTTTTTTTTTTCCTGGGGGGGGTTTTCCACCTAGACCACCTGTACCATTACGATACCTGTATGCAGAGGTAGCTGAGTTATACTGACGGTCACGGTAGACCTAACATATTAAATATCGACGTTCGAGACGGAATTAACAAAGCAATTTTTTTCGACTTTCCCGACGAGCATACTATGATGTTCAGTTTGCAAACTCTAATCAACATAATCGAAACATCACGAAACCCCCTGGCATATCTGGAGAGGGTTTCGGGGTCAACGCCCCGGGCCTGGTCTGTGACCAGGCCTCAGGGGAACGTTGCAACCCGACGTACGAACCCCAGCCCTGCTGGTCAGGACATACTTTAGGTGCTTGTCCAGTGCCTGCTTGAAGACAGCCAGGGTCATTTGTAATCCCCTTATGTTGTCTCTTATCGTGCTAGTAGCACCCCTGTTTTTCTTTGGGGGGGGCATCGTCCCCCGAGTTTTTTGTTTTCATAGGGAGGTTTTTTTGGACTAACCCTCTAGGATTTTCCAAGTGTATATAATCGATCTCTCCGCCTGCGTTCTAGGGAGCGGGTTTTGGAACCGGCCCAAATTTTTGGGTGGTTTATCGCAGTTATGTATTGGAGCAATCCTACGCTTTTGTAAAACATTGTTTAAGGCTGTCCCAATGATCTCAACTAAATAATTATCAGTTTGAAACCCCCATGTTTCGGGAGGGAGGACTAAATTACGTTTCTTTCTGGTATGGAACTGTTGGGTACAATTATTGGGCGGCAGCCCCCCCCGGTTTGTGATTGCAAGAGCTGACATGGCTAATGATCGTTTCGACAGTAGTAGGTTGGTAGACAGCAACCCCCCGGGAGGTACTCCGTCCTGCCAAGTGAGTGAAAAATGAAAGCCTGTAATTGTTTTCATGATGGTAGGATTGTTGGTGTTTTTTTTCTGTCTCATAAACATGCAAAATTTCAGGTATGTCTTGCTATTTTACTTACACTTAGGTCACACTACGCATGCATGTACAAGCATATATATACACACCACTCTGGGTTTTTTTCTATTTTCTTACTAGTTCTTGTTCTTGTTTATTTCCTCTTATCTCCATGGAGAAAGGGAAAAAATTTTTCCTCCGTGCCGCGTGGGGTAAGAGGCGACTAAAAATTATGTTTTTCTTTTTTGGTCACCCTGCCTTGGTGGGATGGGGTGGTGCTTGAAAGAAAAATATATGTCGTGCCGATTGGTAAAACTTGCTATTTGGCAAATAGCAACGCTCACCCCGCCAATAGACAAGTGAAAATTTGTATGCAATAATTTCGCCAAAATCATTCTGAACAAAGAAAAAAAAATATTTCCTTTTTGTTTGTTTATTATTAAATTAATTTTAAATAAATTGCGCTTGTTGTAATAAGGTTAGGTAGGTTTTTAAAGTTTCTCTTGGTAAAAATTATAAATTTTACATTAACATAAATGAAAAAAAAATATCTTTTAAAAGTATAAGAAAATTTTAGAAAGAATTTTTTTAAATATTTTTAATTGCCAATTTTACTTATTCGGCCGACAAAAAAATATATATATATATATATATATATATATATATATATATATATATATATATATATATATATATATATATTATTTTTTTATATATATATATATATATATATATATATATATATATATATATATATATATATATATATATATATATATATATATATATATATATATGACAGAGGAGAACATGATAACGGTCTACACAAGTGAAAAAATGATTTAGTAAGGCTCTACACTGAAAAAGCTGAACTCAGGGGGAAAAATGACTTATGAAGCCTATAAAGAGTGGAATATGACTTTTTTAAAACTCTACATTGAGTGGAACATGACTGGAGTGGGGATACAATCTACCATAACCAAATACTGGAGTGAGAGATACAGATCACTCACTACCTGGAGACATTAGACCTGGAGAGTGTACAAAGAACTTTCAGCACACATAAGTACAATAACCCAAATTACTGGGTGGTTGAAGGTCCTTTGATCTGTTTTCCCCCTGAACGCAGGCGAGAGAGATACAAAATAATATAAACTTGGGGTCCGGGGGGATTGGTACCAAACCTGCACTGAAAATCACTCCTATGAAAAAAAGACTCGGCAGGAGATGCAACTTTCCCCCCGATGAAAAGCAGGGGCGCCACGAGTAAACTGAGAGACAACACAATAAGTGTCCGTGGCCCAAGACTGTTCAACTGCCTCCCAGCATAAAATTTGGGGACTACCGTAGACCCCCGGCTCTCTTCAAGGAGGCACTGGGCAGGCATCTAAAGTCAGTACCTGACCAACCGGGGTGTGGTTCAGTCAGTTTGTGTGGGGCCCGAGTAACAGCCTGGTTTATCAGACCCTGATCCACCATGAGGCCTGGTCTCAGACCGAGCCAGGGGGGTTGACCCCGAAACCCCCTCCCGGTAAACCATAATACACTGGAGTGAGAGATACAAACTACTCACTACCATAACAACACTGGGGCCACATACATGTGAGTATTGGGGTTTTCAGTTTGGGACCCCAAAGCAAAAATTGAAATTCCTTTTTGGAAAATTTCAGAAAAAATTCCCTTTTTAAACCCCTTTATGGTCCCAGACCACCATTTCAGACATATAATGGTCCTTACTACACTACTCTTCATGGTCCCCGACCACCATTTCAGACATATAATGGTCCTTCACTACACTACTCTTCATGGTCCCAGACCACCATTTCAGACATATAATGGTCCTTCATTACACTACTCTTCATGGTCCCAGACCATTAACTAGAGCAGACAATGGTCATTCACTGCACTATTCTTCATGGTCCCAGATCCATTAACTCAGGCTGACAATGGTCCTTCACTGCACTACTCTTCATGGTCCCAGACCATTAATTAAGGCGACAATGGTCCTTCAATACACTACTCTTCATGGTCCCAGACCATTAATCTCAAGGCAGACAATGGTCCTTCACTGCACTACTCTTCATGTCCCAGACCATTAACTCAGGCAGACAATGGTCCTTCACTGCACTACTCTTCATGTCCCAGACCATTAACTAAGGCAGACAATGGTCCTTCACTACATTACTCTTCATAGTCCCAGACCATTAACTCAGGCAGACAATAGTCTTTCACTACACTACTCTTCATGGTCCCAGACCATTAACTCAGGCAGACAATGGTCCTTCACTACACTACTCTTCATGGTCCCAGACCACTAACTCAGGCAGACAATGGTCCTTCACTGCACTACTCTTCATGGTCCCAGACCATTAACTCAGGCAGACAATGGTCCTTCACTACACTACTCTTCATGGTCCCAGACCACTAACTCAGGCAGACAATGGTCCTTCACTGCACTACTCTTCATGGTCCCAGACCATTAACTCAGGCAGACAATGGTCCTTCACTGCACTACTCTTCATGGTCCCAGACCATTAACTCAGGCAGACAATGGTCCTTCACTGCACTACTCTTCATGGTCCCAGACCATTAACTCAGGCAGACAATGGTCCTTCACTGCATACTCTTCATGGTCCCAGACCATTAACTCAGGCAGACAATGGTCCTTCACTACACTACTCTTCATGGTCCCAGACCACTAACTCAGGCAGACAATGGTCCTTCACTCACTACTCTTCATGGTCCCAGACCATTAACTCAGGAGACAATGGTCCTTCACTGCACTACTCTTCATGGTCCCAGACCATTAACTAAGGCAGACAATGGTTCTTCACTGCACTACTCTTCATGGTCCCAGACCATTAACTCAGGCAGACAATGGTCCTTCACTGCACTACTCTTCATGGTCCCAGACCATTAACTCAGGCAGACAATGGTCCTTCACTGCACTACTCTTCATGGTCCCAGACCATTAACTCAGGCAGACAATGGTCCTTCACTGCACTACTCTTCATGGTCCCAGACCATTAACTCAGGCAGACAATGGTCCTTCACTGCACTACTCTTTCATGGTCCCAGACCATTAACTCAGGCAGACAATGGTCCTTCACTGCACTACTCTTCATGGTCCCAGACCATTAACTCAGGCAGACAATGGTCCTTCACTACACTACTCTTCATGGTCCCAGACCACTAACTCAGGCAGACAATGGTCCTTCACTGCACTACTCTTCATGGTCCCAGACCATTAACTCAGGAGACAATGGTCCTTCACTGCACTACTCTTCATGGTCCCAGACCATTAACTAAGGCAGACAATGGTTCTTCACTGCACTACTCTTCATGGTCCCAGACCATTAACTCAGGCAGACAATGGTCCTTCACTGCACTACTCTTCATGGTCCCAGACCATTAACTCAGGCAGACAATGGTCCTTCACTGCACTACTCTTCATGGTCCCAGACCATTAACTCAGGCAGACAATGGTCCTTCACTACACTACTCTTCATGGTCCCAGACCACTAACTCAGGCAGACAATGGTCCTTCACTGCACTACTCTTCATGGTCCCAGACCATTAACTCAGGCAGACAATGGTCCTTCACTACACTACTCTTCATGGTCCCAGACCACTAACTCAGGCAGACAATGGTCCTTCACTGCACTACTCTTCATGGTCCCAGACCATTAACTCAGGGAGACAATGGTCCTTCACTGCACTACTCTTCATGGTCCCAGACCATTAACTAAGGCAGACAATGGTCCTTCACTGCACTACTCTTCATGGTCCCAGACCATTAACTCAGGCAGACAATGGTCCTTCACTGCACTACTCTTCATGGTCCCAGACCACTAACTCAGGCAGACAATGGTCCTTCACTGCACTACTCTTCATGGTCCCAGACCATTAACTCAGGCAGACAATGGTCCTTCACTGCACTACTCTTCATGGTCCCAGACCATTAACTCAGCAGACAATGGTCCTTCACTGCACTACTCTTCATGGTCCCAGACCATTAACTCAGGCAGACAATGGTCCTTCACTACACTACTCTTCATGGTCCCAGACCACTAACTCAGGCAGACAATGGTCCTGGACTCTGTCCCCTGCTTGAAGAAACATATTTCAGCTGAGTGAATTAAGGAGAGTGGTCGAGGCTAACTGGGATCATCCCACCAGTCTCTTGGGATCAAGTGAGTGGAAAGAAGGGAGTGATAGGCAGGAAGGGAAGTAAGGAAAGTGGAAGGGTTGAAGGAAGTAAAGGAATGGGAGAGGAAGATGAGGACTCACAAGTGTACTTTTCCACAACACTTCATTATGCTTGAAGACTTTTCTCATTGTAACCTGGACGTGGATAACTGAAGCAGACTACTTGGATGGCTCTGCTTGGATCACTGCTTTAACACAAGCGAGGATCACGTCTTTTGGCACTCCAGATTCGTTGTTCAGTGCCTCCCATCTCACCAGGACGAGACAGGCCCACTAAGTGCCTCTGTCTCGATCAGAATTGAGGACAAGACATTCAAGTCCACTGATCAAATCGACACTAAAATGGCTAGAGAGATTCGTAGAAAAAACAAACAAACATGATGTTCAGATACACTTCCTACCACCACTAGCGTACCACCATCAATAGGTTGGTCAGAGTTGACCTTCCTCTCTATGTAGAGGCACTAGCACCCCTGGCCCCATGTTTTATTTTTTTGCTCTGATCACTAAACTGTGCCAGATGGATTCCTGAGGTCATCCGTGGCATCATGGAAAGTTCTGACTCGCTTGTTCAGCTGGTTCCTGGTTAAGACAGTTCACAGACGTATTCTTGGTTTACCAAGAGTTTACCTGGAATCGCTTTCAGAGGTCACAGCCCTTGGGGCCGGCCCCAGACCATGCCTCCTGGCTGCTGACCTGAACGATCAGCTGTTATTGCCAACGTATGCACGGGAACACCGACTTCTTCAAACTCCTTAAATCCAAAACATTTAGAGGTTAAACACCTATCAAGGCTCAAGAACTGAACACCTTAAAATTACCCCTTCACTTCTATCAAGGCTCAAGAGCTAAACACCAGAAAATTACTCCCTTCACTTCTGTCAAGGTTCTAGAACTAAACACCAGAAAATTACCCCTTCACTTTCTATCAAGCGCCGTGTCTTCTTTTGCAGATGACACCCGAATCTGCATGACAGTGTCCACCATTGAAGACACTGTAAGACTCCAAGCAGACATCAACCAAATCTTTAAATGGGCTGCAGAAAACAATATGAAGTTCAATGATGAGAAATTTCAATTACTCAGAAATGGAAAACGTGAGGAAATTAAAACTACATCGGAGTATAAAACAAATTCCAACCACACAATAGAGTGAAAACTTATGTAAAGACCTGGGAGTGATCATGTCGGAAGATCTCACCTTCAACGACCAGAACATTGTATCAATCACATCTGCTAAAAAAATGACAGGATGGATAATGAGAACCTTCAAAGCTAGGGAGGCCAAGCCCATGTAGACACTCTTCAGGTCTCTTGTTCTATCTAGGCTGGAATATTGCTGCACACTAACAACACCCTTCAAGGCAGGTGAAATTGCTGACCTAGAAAATATACAGAGAACTTTCACGGCGATAAACTGCGATAAATCACCTCAATTACTGGGAACGCTTGAAGTTCCTAAACCTGTACTCCCTAGAACGCAGGCGAGATAGATACATTTTTATATACACTTGGAAAATCCTAGAGGGATTAGTACCAAACTTACTCACGAAAACCACTCCCTACAGAAGCAATAGACTAGACAGTCGATGCAACATCCCCCAATGAAAGCAGGGGTGCCACTAGGACGATAAGAGACAACGCAATAAGTGTCGGGGGCCCAAGACTGTCAACTGCCTCCCAGCATACATAAGGGGGATTCCCAAATAGACCCCTGGCTGTCTTCAAGGAGGCACTGGACAGGCACCTAAAGTCGGTACCTGACCAACCGGACTGTGGTTCGTACGTCGGTTTGCGTGCTGCCAACAGTAATAGCCTGTTGATCGGGCCCTGATCCACATGACGCCTGGTCACAGACCGGGCTGCGGGGGCGTTGACCCCGGAACTCTCTCCAGGAATAATCCAGGTAAGGCTCAAGAACTGAACACCTGAAAACTTTCTACCATTTCCACTGTTATTATTCATCTCATGACTCGACTGATGAAGTCTCCTCTACAGGTGAAACACATCAACAAACATGACTTATTCATCAAATATATAATTACCCTTTGATCACAACACTGTCGTTGTCTGTGACATGCAGACAAAGCAGCCATACAGACATGTATACAAGCTGAAATATTTACATGAGTGTATATTTACTCATGTCACTTACCTCAATTGTTTATTGCATTCATTATTTTTATAATATTGTTCTTTTGTTTATTGTGCATAATGTTATTTTTTACCTGATGTCATAAAAAATACATTGTTGTTTCTCTGCTGGAGTGATAATAGTTACATTTGATGATGTATGGCTGTGTATTTACAATGGCGCAGTTAGTAGTCAGTGCCACACTTGACAGATCCAAACATGGAAGTAGGTCATGACTGAAGGTCAGGCAAGTGAGGAATTTCCAGTATTCAGACCCCAAGATGTTGCAATGTTTGACACCAGTGTTGATGAATGGTTCACAGAACCGACAAGTTGATAAATTAGAAACATGTGCAACACTTGGGTATCTTGTTTGAGGAAACGTTTCTCCACACAGTGTCGAAACGTTTCTCTGAACCGTTGATCTACATTCCTGTCAGACACAGCAACATCTTGGGATTTTCCACATTTGGATTTGTCAATGTGACACCACCTACGACTGCTGCACCTCACATGTCTACACTATATAAGCCACTTCTCGCACATATGCTGTATTCTTTTCAAGACTGATGGACTCCTGTTCTTCTCCATTCTCCTTTGTATGGACTGGATGAAGCCACTGTGTGGCGAAACGTTTCCTCAGTAAAGATACCCAAGTGTTGCATATGTGTCTAATTTATCAACTTGTCGGTTCTCTGAACCATTCATCTACATCCCATGTTTTGAATTTTCTCACTATCCATCCTATCATTTTCCTCACAGTTGTGATAATGACACTGTTGTGATCTTTAAAATCTTCTGACATTATCACTCCTAAGTCCTTCACATTACTTTTTCACTCTACTGTGAGGTTACAATTGGTTATAACCTTCGTTCTAGATTTTATTTCCTCAAATTTTCCATAAAAAAAAAACTGGAATGTGTCTTCATTAAACATTATAGTGTTGTCAGTGGCCCACTTGAAGACTTTGCATCTTGGACATATACAGTGTCCTCAATAGATGGCACTCTCTTATAAATTCTAGTATCATCTGTTCTGGTTGATAATATACTGTGATTTATATCCCTGACTATGTCAGATATGAGGATGAGAAATAAGTCTCTCAACCTTTAGTCTGATTAATGACTCAGTGTATACAGAGGCATACTGAGACTTCAGTATTTCACTCATTTCTTTGTTTTACCACTGTAAATACCCAGACCAGCTTTGGGTTTTCCCTTGAGTTTTTCATATGGGGAAGAAGTATTTTAGATTTTTCTCATTACTTTCAGTTTTCTCTGTCTTTTTTAACTTCACATGATTCATCAAATTCGACTTCAGTGTAGTCTATTTTTCTAGCCAGTCGAGTAAGACACATGCACAACAGGTGTTGAAATGTTTCGACTACATGGTAGGCTTCTTCAGTCAAGTCATATACAGAGGAGACTAAAGTTGGAGCACAGACACTTCTGAATGTCCGGCATCTTCGGTGAGGATATGCTCTATAGCAGAATATATGGAAGAGAGTTCCTTGACGCTGGTCTACATGACCTGATGGTAGTTTTCGGTCACCTGACGAGGCCTTCATATGACTTACTGGGCCTGGATAGGTGCCAGTATCTATCATTGCACTCATTATTGCTGGTGCCTTTCCCTACATACCATCACGAATTCATGGTACATCTAAGTACAATTCGAAAAAAATGTTAAACATCCCTGCCCACCATCGGATAATCCCCTGCTGTGTTATGCCAGCCTCTGTGTTCTCTACCCACCTCGTTCATCACTGCCTGCCTCTGTGTTCCACCCACCTGTTCATCACTGCCTGCCTTTGTTGTTCACTGTCTACTGTTGTTCCCTGTCGACCTCTGTTTCACCTTGTGATGCTGTAGTAAGTGTAACAAGTACTGATTATGAAGTATGTATGTGGGAGGTGCCATCCGGGGAGTGTCAAGTCCTTCCTGATCAGACGGGCACCATTTGAGCAGACTCATCACCTGAGCAGACTGCCAACACCTGGGGCAGATTGGCACCACCTGAGCACACTGCCACTACTTGAGTAGACTAGCACCACCTGAGCAGACTGGGCACCACCTGAACAGACTAGCTCACTACTCTAGCTCCCAACCCACCCCATCCTATCAACATCTTCCACACTTCTGATAACAGTTATCTACGATAACAGCTAGCTGTTATCTTTTTAATCAACACAGTACAGTTCTCTTTTAAATTTCCCCAATAACTACACATTTTAACCTGGTTAATCAGGCCCTGATCCATCATCAGGCCTGGTGACAGACCTGGCCGCGGGGGCGTTGACCCCAGAACCCTCTCCAGGTATACTCCCGGTATACCCGGGAAAATTTTCCCATTACTACCCATAAAAGTAACAGGAACATTCTAAGTACAAATGGCATGCTTTATATTTAAGCATGTTTATATTTGGTTTTGGTCACAAAGTTTTTAAACACAGTGCTAAAGGGAAAAAAATAATGAGAGTTTGGCTTTTTTGGCAGAGTGTCCCTTAGGGGGTATAATAAAGATATTAAACTAACTAACTAACTCAGATAAGCTAAGCTGTAACTTCTCCATAAAAAGTTTGGAATAGACAGTGATGTAGACAGAATTAACATGACTGACATAGGCAAGATTAATGTGACCTAATAAAGGAAGGATGACCTAGCATAGGCAGGAATAATGTGATCTAACATAGGTAGGATTACCTAACATAGGCAGGATGATGTAACAAAAGCAGGATGAACCTAAGACACTTGTGACTGTGTACTCATCTATATGTGGTTGCAGGGTCGAGTCACAGCCCTGTCCCCCGCCTCTTTGCTGGTCGCTAATAGGTTCCTCTCTCCCGGCAAAAGAGCCTTGTGTGTGTGTGTGTGTGTGTGTGGGGGGGACGAGTGAAAGTGTTTTTTATGCAAATGAGGGTTTCTCAAGAGGTTAATATCACTCTAGGAGGCTGGCAGCCTGGGCCGGGATCACTCTAGAGTCTAGAGCCTTCACCTAGCTAGACTGATGAGTCTGGTCTTCCTAGCTGGTGAGATATACACCTCTCAGTGTATTAAGAAAATATACATCTCACAGTGTATATACATTGAGAGAAAACATCTTCAGTGGATATTTGAAAATATACATCCCCAGTGTATATTGTGATGTAGGTCGCTGCTTGTGAGGTAAAAAAAGGAGACCTAATCAGCCACACCTTGCCTTCGTAAATAGCTGTCGACACGCCTCTCGGCTTAAGTCTCAGGTCTTTTGTCTTTGAACAGCGTCAGGTTTCTGCGTCAGGTTTCGGGTCAGGAAAAAGCACGTGGTGCATCCTATTGGGGGAAGGGCTTGGAGGACCATAAAAGGCCCGGGGAAACAACTAGAGAGGGACATTCGGGCAGAGCTCGGGTTTCCGAGTGCAGAGCCCCTGGCCTGAGTGCAGAGCTCGGGGCACGAGATTCTAGCAGAGGGGCTGCCGGTGTGAGGCTATGGAGGGAGAGTGTTGGGAGTCTTTTGGAGGAGACTGTTGGGACACTGGGCAGAGTACTGGCTTGGAGCAGTGCTCTGAGGTTTTGGGGACCTGTGACTGAGTTCCTGTGGTGAACTGTCCTCTAAACATTGTAAGTTATATTCTGTTTCGTCAGTTAATGGTTTTCCCCTTCCCCCTGCTTATGTGTACAATCCCCATTTATAAAAAACCCAATAGTGTTCTCCTGTTCCTAAATGTATTATTGTACAAGGCTTAATAATAAACTGTGTTTGAGGGGAATAGAATATTCACTGTCCCGTTATATTTTAACCCTTATTTCCACTACCTGGTTGTTTGGGGTTTATTTCCTGGCTTAGCTGGGGGCCCCTACCTGGCTTAGCTTTTTTTCCCCCACCTGGTTTAGTTGGGTTCCACTACCTGGCTTAGTTGGGTTCCACTACCTGGTTTAGTTGTCTCCACTACCTTGCTTATTGGGTTCCACTACGTGAATCAGCTGGGTTCCACTACCTGGCTTAGCTGGGTTTAACTACCTGGCTTACCTGGGTTCCACTACCTGGCTTAGCTGGGTTCCACTACCTGGCTTACTTTGGTTCCCTACCTGGTTTAGTTGGGTTCCACAATTCGACTTAGCTGGGTTCCACTACCTGGTTTACCTTGGTTCCCCTTTTAACTGCTTAGTTGCGTTCCACTACCTGGCTTAGTTGGGTTCCAATTACCTGGCTTAGTTGGGTTCCACTACCTGGCTTAGTTGGGTTCCACTACCTGGCTTAGCTAGTTTTCCACGTGTTGGACACACTCCACTATGTCTTAAAAGGAAAGTTTGTCTAAGAATTTTCTCTCGGTGCTTGAAACTTTCCAAAGAACAGAGTGCTCTAGAGTGCCTCCTGAGAGTGCTCTAGAGAATACTCCTAAGAGTGCCTCTGAGAGTGCCTCCTCTGAGAGTACCTCTGAGAGTGCCTCTGAGAATACCTTCTATTGCCTCTGAGAGTACCTGAGAGTGCTCTGAGAATACCTTCATGAGTGCTTCTGAGAGTGTCTCTGAGAGTACCTCTGAGTGTTCCTGAAAAAGCTCTGAGTGCCTGAGAATACTTCTAAGAGTGCCTCTGAGAGGCCCTGAAAATGCCTCTGAGAGTGTCTCTGAAAGTGACTCTGAGAGTGCCTCTGAGAATACTTCTAAGAGTGCCTCTGAGAGTGTCTCTGAGAGTACCTCTGAGAGTGTCTCTGAAAGTGCCTCTGAGAGTGCCTCTGAGAGTACCTCTGAGAGTGTCTCTGAGAGTGCCTCTGAGAGTGCTTCTGAGAGAACCCTGAGAGTGTCTCTGAGAGTGCCTCTCAGAGTGCCTCCGAGAGTGCTTCTGAAAGAACCTCTGAGAGTGCCTCTGAGAGTTTCTGAGAGTGCCTCTGAGAGTGCTTCTGAGAGTGCTTCTAAGAGTGCCTCTGAGAGTGGTTCTGAGAGTGCCTCTGAGAGTGCTTCTGAGAGTGCCTCTGAGAGTGCCTCGTAGAGTACCTCTGAGAGTGCCTCGGAGAGTACCTCTGAGAGTGCCTCTGAGAGTGCTTCTGAGAGTGCCTCTGAGAGTGCTTCTGAGAGTGCCCTTGAGAGTGCCTCTGAGAGTGCCTCTGCGTCTCTGTGAGTGCCTCTGAGAGTGCTTCTGAGAGTGCCTCTGAGAGTGCCTCTGAGAGTGCTTTTCAGAGTTCCTTTGAAAGTGCTTCTGAGAGTGCTTCTCAGAGTGCCTCTGAGAGTACTTCTGAGAGTGCTTCTGAGAGTGCCTCTGAGAGTGGCTCTGAGAGTGCTTCTGAGAGTGCCTCTGAGAGTGCATTTAAGAGTGCCTCTGAGAGTGCTTCTGAGAGTGTCTCTGAGAGGGCTTCTGAGAGTGCCCCTGAGAGTGCCTCTGAGAGTGCCTCTATGAGTGCCTCTGAGAGTACCTCTGAGAGTGCTTCTGAGAGTGTCTCTGAGAGTGCTTCTGAGAGTGCTTCTGAAAGTGCCTATGAGAGTGCTTCTGAGAGTGCCTCTGAGAGTGCTTCTGAGAGTACCTCTGAGAGTGCTTATGAGAGTGCTTCTGAGAGTGCTTGCGAGAGTGCTTCTGAAAGTGCTTGTGAGAGTACCTCTGAGAGTGCTTGTGAGAGTGCTTCTGAGAGGGCCTCTGAGAGTGTTTATGAGAGTGCTGCTGAGAGTCCCTCTGAGAGTGTCTCTGAGTGCTTCATAAAGTTCAGTCACAATATATATATATATATATATATAAAATGTCTGGGTGTGCGAGTGGATAGATGGATGGCGGCAGTGATGGATGGAGTGCTACTAGCCTTGATGGATGATCACCTGGGTGGACAGATGGAAGAACAGCTGATGGATGAGGGATGGAGGAGGAGGATGAGTGAGAGGATAGAGGAGGAGGATGGAGGAGGAGGAGAGGAGGAGGATGGGAGAGGAGGATGAAGGAGGAGGATGAGGAGGAGGATGAAGGAGGGGAGGTCTGATGCTGATGTACTAGTACTACTACTACTATGACTACTACTACTACTATGCCTACTACTACTACTATGACTACCACTACTACTACTATGACTACTACTACTACTATCAATAATACTACTACTACTATGACTACTACTACTACTATGACTACTACTACTACTACTATGACTACTACTACTACTATGACTACTACTACTACTACTATGACTACTACTACTACTATGACTACTACTACCATGACTACTACTATCACTACTATGAGACTACTACTACTACTATGACTACTACTACTACTACTACTACTATGACTACTACTACTACTATGACTACTACTCTACTACTACTACTACTATGACTACTACTACTACTATGACTACTACTACTACCACTATGACTATTACTACTACTACTATGACTACTACTACTACTACTATGACTACTACTACTACTAGACTACTACTACTATGACTACTACTACTATTATTATGACACTACCAGACTACTACTACTACTATGACTACTACTACTATGACTACTACTACTATTATTATGACTACTACTACTATGACTACTACTACTACTATGACTACTACTATTATGACTACTACTACTACTACTATGACTACTACTACTACTACTATGACTACTACTATTATGACTACTACTACTAATTAGCTATGACTACTACTACTACTACTATGACTAATACTACTATGACTACTACTACTACTACTACTCCTGCTACTACTAATACTATAACTATTACCGCGGAATTTTTTTTTTAAATTTCCTATAGTGTTAATAATGAAGTATTAATGGCAGCAGCAAACTACCAACTTACTTGTGAGGAAGTGAGAGAGTACTCTAAATGATGGGCGAGTGTACATAGGGGGTGTACATAGGGTGTACATAGGGGTGTACATAGGGGTGTACATAGGGGTGTATATAGGGGTGTACATAGTACATAGGGGTGTACATAGGTGTACATAGGGGGTGTACATAGGGTGTACATAGGGGGTGTACATAGGGGGTGTACATAGGGTGTACATAGGGGGTGTACATAGGGTGTATATAGGGTGTACATAGGGGTGTACATAGGGGTGTACATAGGGGTGTACATAGGGGTGTACATAGGGGGTGTACATAGGGGGTGTACATAGGGTGTACATAGGGGTGTACATAGGGTGTACATAGTGTACATAGGGGGTGTACATAGGGGGTGTACATAGGGTACATAGGGGTGTACATAGGGGGTGTACATAGGGGTGTACATAGGGGGTGTACATAGGGGTGTACATAGGGTGTACATAGGGTGTACATAGGGGGTGTGACACCTCAGACACATTACTCGACATTCATATGAGATTCTGCTTCTGACTCTTGCCCAGGCAAGTCATAGCAGCTCTGACTTGCCCAGGCAAAGTCATAGCAGCTCACTTTGGGCCCAGGCAAGTCATAGCAGCTCTGACTCTTCCAGTCTCCCTACGATCCCCGTTGGGGAGGGGGAAGCATCTGAACCACGATGGTTCATCGAGTAAAGATCAAGGCTAAGGACCCTTCAACCACTGATGCTTCCAAGCTTTCTGGGCCTTGTAACCGCCCTCCAAAGCAGTTTGCAGTTGAAATTCTCGGGTATTGCAACTCTTCACGAAGCCTTCCTTGTCACCTTCATCAATGATGAGGAAGCAGAAAGTCCTCACCACCTGTTATCAAGACCCTTGATGATCAAGGCTTTGCTCTCTCAACATCGCCATTTATGCGAGAAAAACCATCTGTGCTTATGAAGCGACTTGACAAACTCATCACCTCCATGACTACTGAGGAAATCAACCAATCGATTGAAGATCTCAACGATTGGGCTGAATTAGAAGGTGTAATCAAGATCCCCAATGCTTCATCAATGCTGAAAATCACGTTTCTAGACGTGAACATGGCTACCAGAGCTCTCTCAGATGGTCTGGCTGTCTCCTTCTACTACATCAACCCCAGGCAGCTTGAACCTGAACGATTCAAGCAAATTTCACCCTGCTGGACATGTTTCTCCTACAGTCACTCTACCAACGAATGTCACGTGAAGAACAAGAAGATATGTTCCTGTGGCTCTGAAGGCCACGACTTTCGTTCCTGCTCCTCCACTACTGCTGCTACCTGCTCCTCCACTACTGCTGCTACCTGCTCCTCCACTACTGCTCCTACCTGCACCTCCACTACTGCTGCTACCTGCTCCTCCACTACTGCTCCTACCTGCTCCTCCACTACTGCTCCTACCTGCTCCTCCACTACTGCTCCTACCTGCACCTCCACTACTGCTCCTACCTGCCTCCACCACTGCTCCTACCTGCACCTCCACTACTGCTCCTACCTGCATCAACTGTAAAGTGATCATCATACTCTGGGCAGCCAATGTCCTGTCTGAAAGGAGATCCTTTCCAAGAAATTATAGGAAGACCTTAAGAAAACACCAGGTAACTCTCCAGCTTATGCTGCAATAGCCAAACTCCAGTCTACAACCACCAAGATCCTGCAAGCCACTCTCAGCAGCCTGCACCACCAGCACCACCACCACCACCACCACCACCACCACCCACCTCGCCTCTGCCTGACGACATCTCCACGAAGATTTATTACTGCATGATGTTTGCTCACATGAATAATGCAGCTCAACCAGATCCTTCAACACATCTATAAACGACCTTCTTGCCCTCAACAACATGCCAGCATTCAACTTCCCAACAAGTTCCTTCAGCTGATGTTTTAAAGATGATTCCAAAGTCGTCAGCTTCATGCAATTCAGATGACTTGGTAAGAATTGCTTCTTGAAGAAGATGATACTTCCTCTACTCCAGTCTCCACCAATGAGAGTCCACCGCCACTCGCACCACCACCACTATCAAGAACCAATCAGCTGCCTCCCTGCCCGTCGAGACACAGCCACCTCCCACCAATGAGAAGTATTCAACTACTACTGCCACGAACCAATCACAGACTTCTGCCTTCCGCACCTCTACTACACTATCACCATGCACCATGCATGGTGTCAGGTTCCGGACCACTCAACAGTTTGGCACAATGATGCCCCCGAACTTACTAAACATCTCAAGGAGGAACTTCAAGTTCATCTACTTCCACACCATCGACGACATTATCCGCGACCTTACTCATCCTCTGTTAAGACGTCCAATAAAACTGCAACACACAACACAAGAGAAGTTCACCTCACTCAAATGGAACGTTTCAGTAATCTCTCCCCAACACATCACTCTACACTGTGACAGCCTTCGACCTTTCCTGCCTGCTGAAGCCGTCGCCCCTGGGAGACATACACCACCGTCCCTCACCCCTCTCAGTCAACACCTGCAGTACATCAGTACCATTGCTCCATAGTGGTTGGGCCACTGATCTTTCCTACCCTCCTCTCCTCCACCATCCCATCCTTTCCAGTATTTCCATCCTTTCCTTCCTTCTTCTTCTTTCCCCATCTCACCGATGCTTCGGTCATTCCAAGTCCAAGTCCAATTGTACATAGAAGTGTACATAGGGTGCATAGGGGGTACGTAGGGGTGTATATAAGGGTGTACATAGGGTGTATATAAGGGGGTGTACATACGGGTGTACATATGAGGGTGTGAGAGATACATGATAATATACACTTGGAAGGTCCTGGAGGGATTGGTACCAAACTTACTTGAAAAGGCCTCCATTTCCTATGAAGACTGGCAGGAGATGCAACATTTCGAGCAGGGGCGCCACGAGTACTGAGAGACAACACACAGTGTCCACCCCAAGATCAGTTGAGCTCCCAGCATACATTGGCAGGGATTACCACCAGACCCTTGGCTGTCTTCAAGAAGGCACTGGACAGGGCATCTGGTCACAGACCGGGCTGCGGGGTTGACCCCGGAACTCTCTCCAGGTAGCAACCCAGATAAGTACCTGACCAACCGCTGTGGTTCGTAATGTCAGTTTGAGTGCGGCTGTAACAGCCTGGCTGATCAAACCCATGATCACCATGAGGCCTGGTCTCAGACCGGAGCCGCAAGCGTTGACCCCGAAACCCTCTCCAGGTAAACCCAGGTAAGTACTGCCCGGGTGGTCGTACTGAGAGGTGGTGTGTTAGTTCTCTCAAGGAATTGGAAATCGGACGAATCTTCAAATGAAATTAACTAAGGTATAATAGAAGCAGCATCGTCAGAAACCGTTGAAGTTGACACCACACGTAATGTCCGCCTCCCAGAGTATTAATTCTCACTACAGATATGTTAATTTATATTGGCCGATATGAATTACCTACCGGAAGCGAGTATGTTATGATGTAACACCAAATTCTTAATTTGGTGAGTAATTCGACTGTCCTTATACTTTTTCAAATTATGTAATTGATTTCCATTTAAAGTAAATTACTCAGGTCAGGTAAATGATATTACAATATACAGTCCATTGATAATTTGTTAGTTTCTGGCATAAATTTTCAAATAATTTTGAGAATATGTTGTAATAATAATTTAAGGTCCAGACGTGTGAGACATGATGAGTTGAGAAGGTGGTCACGTAAAGGAGGGTCATTACTGTGACCTGGTGGTCACAAAGGAGGGTTTGGCTACTGTGACCTGGGTGGTCACGAAGGAGGGTCATTACTGTGACCTGGTGGTCACGAAGGAGGGTCATTACTGTGACCTGGTGTTCTTGAAGTCCTGGAGTTTACTCTGAGAGAGATCCGGGGGTCAACGTTCCCGCGGCCTGGTCTATGACCAGACTATGTTAAGATCAGAGCCTGATCACCAGGCTGTTACTGTTGGCCACGCACAACGTACGAACCACAGCCCGGCTGGTCAGGTACTGACTTTAGGTGCCTGTCCAGTGCCTGCTTGAAGACAGCCAGGGGTCTGTTGGTAACTCTTATGTACGCTGGGAGCAGTTGAACAGTATTGGGCCCCTGACACTTATTGTGTTTCCTCAACGTGCTAGTGGCACCCTCTGCTTTTCATTGGGGATGTTAAGCATCGCCTGCTGAGTCTATTGCTTCTGTTGGGAGTGATTCTAATTCTACTAGGGTTTTCCAAGTGTATATAATAATGTATCTCTCCCGCCTGCGTTCTAGGGAGTACAGGTTTAGGAACTCTGCCGCTCCCAGTAATTGAGGTGGTTTATCACAGTTATGTGTGCCGTGAAGGTTCTCTGTACATTTTCTAGGTCAGCACCCGCTCTGAAAGTTGCAGTTAGTGTGCAGCAATATTCCATCCTAGATAGAACAAGCGACCTGAAAAGTGTCATCATGGGCTTGGCATCCCTGGTTTTTGAAGGTTCCATTATCCTTTATGTTATTTTTCAGAAGATGCGATTGCTACGGTGTTATGGTCCCTTGAAGGTGAGATCCTCTGACATGATCACTCCCAGGTCTTTGACATTAGTTTTCTGCCTCTATTGTGTGGTTGGAATTTTGTTTTATGCTCCGATGAAATTTTAATTTCCTCACGTTTTCCGTATCTGAGTAATTGAAATTTCTCATCATTGAACTTCATATTGTTTTCTGTCTTCAATGGTGGACACTGTCATACAGATTCGGGTGTCATCTGCAAAGGAAGACACAGCACTAGGTTTTGACTTTCAGTTTGGTTACGGGTCAAAAAAAACTGAGTCCCTAATGGGGCAGGGAAACTCACTCATTTCCCTGTCATCTTTTAGGACCCATTTCCCTTTAAGTGGGGCCCAAAAACTGGATTTGTTCTCGACTTTTTATTTGGCATTTAAAAAAAGAAATACTTTGGGTTTCTTTCAATTTAATTTATGGGGTTTTAGTTCTTCCTGCATTTCTTGATTCCCCGTAAGATTTCCCTTTTTTTTAGTTCGATGTTTGTTTTTTCCCCTCCAGTGCCTCCTTTGTATTTAGATATACTGGCTCCTCTCCAGCAGCTCAGATTCTTCACCTGTCTGTATAGGAGCGTCTCTCTGTCTTTCTAGTTTACATCTTTTCTTTCTTTTTCTTAAAGGAACGTGCCTGGAGCAGACCTCAAGTGCCACAGTGTTAATTCTTTCTAAGCAGAGGTTCGGATCTGTATTGTTTAGATCCAAGCTCGTTTTATTTAGGACATGGTTGACTTGATTCCACTATATGTTGAATTTGGTGTAGGCTCCTCCTAACTGATCACATTTTACTGGTCAGAAACCTAGCGCATACATGTCTGTAACTCTATTATGTTGTGATCTGAGTGTCTTTGATACGGTTAGATTTTAATAGATTATCATTGTTAGTGAAGATGAGGTCCAGTGTATTCTTCAGTCTTGATGGCTCTAATATTTGCTGGTTTAAGGTGGATTTGGTGCAGAGATTTAATAGCTCGTGTGTGTGTGAATTTTCATCTGAGCTGCCTCCTGGGGTGATTCTGCTTAAACATTATTTGCTATAATTCTCCATTTTAGGTGTCTTAAGTTGAAATCGCCCAGTAGCAAGATATTTGAGGCAGGAGTGGGAAGATTTCCCAGACAGTGGTCAATTTTCAAGAGCTATTCCTGGAATGGTTGAGAAATTGCATCAGGAGTGTTTGTATACAACCACAATGACAATGTTTTTGGTTTTTGATCTTACTGCCAAAATTTCAGTAACTTCATTTGAGGTGTTTATTAGTTCAGAAATGAGCGAATCGGTGATGTACAGGCCAACCCGCTCTTGCTGCCTGTTTACTCTGATCCACATTTCATTTGTCAAAGTGTGGGTCTCACTCACAAACATTGCATTTGGACTCTGTGAGCAGTTCCCATGAAAGGTATTTGTTGTTTGTTTCTGGCTTTAGACTCCTGTATATTTGCAAAGATAAATATCATTGCATTGAGAGAATGTGGAGGGGGGCTGTCGCTAGCACTAATATCTGGTGTTTTGGAGTGGATGTCACTGACTGTGCCTCTTCAGAAGTGTTTTGAGTTGGTGTACAATTTCTGTCATTTCTGCCAGCTTTTTTTTCTCCTCCTTATACTAAAAACCTGTCTCTGAGGTTGTGCCAACCCCGGTTTGTTTGCCAGTTCGAAGTGATCTGTGTCTGTTTGTCCCTTTAGATGATGTGTCTGTTTGTCCCTTTAGATGATGTGTCTGTTTGTCCTGTACGATGTGTCTGTTTGTCCCTTTTAGATGATGTGCCTGATGTTAGCATTATCTTTCAGTTGAAGAGCAACACATTTCAGGGTAAATAAACAAGAAGAAAAAAAAAGAGTTTCATTTTCCTGTTGTCAGTGTGGGTGGGCATTTTCTGGGATGGTCAAAGGTGCACATCCCACCTGTTTTTTCAGATATTCGATGCCTGCAGATACCCAAGGTAGAGAATTTGCATAGGTTTGATATCTGGTTGCCATGATTTTTCGTGGCTCCATTTCCCTACTGGTGTGTTTTTTCTGACTCCCCACTACTCCAGCACCTGTGCTAACAATGTTGCCCACCAGCTACTTAGTTTTATCACTATTCCTCAGAGCATCATCCCCTTCTCGCTATCTCCAGTGCTATAGCTGTTTTCTAAACTCTGGAATTAGCATATCTTTGTCTATACCTGTTTCCCCAGCACCAGGATCCCCATTTCCTTCCATTGCACGACTTTCATTTCTTTATTTCTATAGGTGCTGTCCTCCAAGACAAAGTCTGTTACCAGGGGTGACAGCACAAGCACCAGGTGACAGCACGCCAGCACCAGGGGTGACAGCACCAGCACCAGGGGTGACAGCACCAGCACCAGGTGACAGCACAAGCACCAGGGGTGACAGCACCAGCACCAGGTGACACCAGCACCAGGGGTGACAGCACACCAGCACTAGGGGCAGCACCAGACCAGGGGTGACAGCACCAGCACCAGGGGTGACAGCACCAGCACCAAGGGTGACAGCACCAGCACCAGGGGTGACAGCACCAGCACCAAGGGTGACAGCACCAGCACCAGGGGTGACAGCACCAGCACCAGGGTGACAGCACCAGCACCAGGGGTGACAGCACCAGGGGCATGGCACCAGCACCAGGGGTGACAGCACCAGCACCAGGGGTAGACAGCACCAGCACCAAGGGTGACAGCACCCAGCACCAGGGTGACAGCACCAGCACCAGGTGACAGCACCAGCACCAGGCAGCACCAGCACCAGGTGACAGCACCAGCACCAGGGGTGACAGCACCAGCACCAGTGCAGACAGCACCATCACCAGGGGTGACAGCACCATCAACAGGGGTGACAGCACCAGCACCAGGGGACAGCACCAGCACCAAGGGTGACAGCACCAGCAACGCGACAGCACCAGCACCAGGTGACAGCACCAGGGTGACAGCACCATCACCAGGTGACAGCACCAGCCACCAGGGGTGACAGCACCAGCACCAGGGGCATTTCACAGCACCAGCACCAGGGGTGACAGCACCAGCACCAGGGTGACAGCACCAGCACCAGGGATGACAGCACCAGCAATTCAGGGGTGACAGCACCAGCACCAGGGGGTGACAGCACCAGCACCAGGGGTGACAGCACCAGCACCAGGGTGACAGCACCAGCACCAGGATGACAGCTCATCTGGCCCATTACTTTTATATTTCCTATATCTGTCAAGTTTTCTAAGAGAAGGCTGTTTTGGTATTTCTGTCTTTTAGTATAGATGTAATCTTTTTCCACAGGTGACTTACATTTGGAAAATCTAAAAACATTTTCCTTATTTAATATCCTTAGTGAACGATTCCTGAATGTCTATGCATGATCCATGGGACCATTTTCCACAGAAGTTGCATGCAACACGAGCAGAAGCTCGTTTGTCATTGTGTTTGCAGACTACAGAGTTTTATGATGGCAGTTTTATGTTGGCTGAATATACTGTATCTGTATATTCTTTCAATGTTTGATATATATACTTTTATAAATTATTTATATACTATTACAGATTATTATAGTTTCAGTGTCTCATACTTTTTATACAGATTTTATATAAATTTGTGTGCGCTACTTAACTGGTACACCCGACTGGTCTCCTAGGCAGGCTAGCTAGTTTATATATATATGGTATATATGTGTGTGTATGTGTGTGTGTGTACCTACCTAATTGTGGTTGCACAGATCAGCTCCTGGCCCCGCCTCTTCACTGACTTCTACTAGGTCCCCTCTCTCCCTGCTCCATGAGCTTTATCATACCCTTCGTCTTAAAGCTATGTATGGTTCCTGCCTCCACATCACTTGCTAGACTATTCCACTTCCTGACTACTCTGTGACTGAAGAAATACTTCCTAAATCCCCGTGGATTCATCTGAGTTTTCAAAATTCCAACTGTGTCCCCGGGTTTCTGTGTCCCCCTTTTCCCGGAAAATTCTGTCTCTGTCCACCTTGTCAATTTTTCTAGGGATTTTATTTGTTATCATGTCCCCTTTCTCCTGTCCTCCAGTGTCGTCAGGTCGATTTCCCTTTAAACCCCTCCCCCGTAGGACATACCCTTAGCCCGGGACTGGGCCCCGTTTAAACCTTTTCACTTTCTCTAGTTTTTTTTACGTGCCTTTAGGTGTGGGTTCCAACTGGGGTGCATACTCCAATATGGGCCTAACCCTAAAAGTTACAGGGTCCTGAACGATTCCTTTTTTAAGATGTCGGAATGTTTTTCTTAGGTTTGCTAGGCGTCCATGTTGTCCGCCCCATCGCCTTTGAGGTATCTAGCTCACTCAGCTCCTCGGTTGTATGTCCAACACTTAGTGGTGTACCCCACCTCTCCATTTTCTGGAGTCCCTTCTGTCTCCTCTGTGAACACTTCTTTGAATCTCTTGTTGAGTTCCTCACATACTTCATGGTCTTTTCTTGTGATCTCTCCTCCTTCCTTCCTCAGCCTGATCACCTGGTCCTTGACTGTTGTTTTCCAACTGATGTGGCTGTACAAAAGCTTTGGGTCAGATTTGGCTTTCCCTGCTATGTCATTTTGATATTGTCGTTGGGCCTCCCTTCTCTACCTGTGCATATTCATTTCTGGCTCTACGACTGCTCTCCTTATTCTCCTGGGTCTTTTGTGTGTGTGTGTGTGTGTGTGTGTGTGTGTGTGTGTGTGTGTGTGTGTGTGTGGTGTGTCTGTGTGTGTGTGGTACTCACCTAATTGTGGTTGCAGGGGGTCGAGACTCAGCTCCTGGCCCCGCTCTTCGCTGTCTGCTACTGGGTCTCTGCTCTCCCTGCTCCATGAGCTTTATCATACCTTGTCTTAAAACTATGTATGGTTCCTGCCTCCACTATATCTTTCTCTAGTCCATTCCACTTCCTGACTACTCTGTGGCTGAAAAATTTTTCCCAAAACATCCCTTTGACTCATCTGAGTTTTCCCAGTTTAGTTGTTTTCCCCTTGTTTCTGTGTTCCCTCTCAAACAACCTTATTTTTATCTACCTTGCCCAATTCCCCGAGTATTTTGTATGTCGTTATCATGTCCCCCTCTGACCCTTCTTTCCTCCAGTGTTGTTAGCCCTTTTTCCCTAAACCTTTCTTCATGGGGCAGCCCCCTGAGTTGTGGAACTAACCTTGTCCCAAACCTTTTGCATTTTCTCTAGTTTCCTTACTTCTTGACCAGGTGGGGGTTTTCCAGACTGGTGCCATATTCTATTTGGGCCTGACTTACCCCGGTATAAAATTTTGAACAAAATTCCTTTTTAAAGGTAACGGAACGCTAATCAAAGGTTTGTCAGACGCCCTTATGCTGCCGCTTTATCGGTTGATGGGGCCCCCGGAGACGTGCTAGGCTTATACTCCCCCAAAGGGTCTTTCTCCTTTGCCGAGGTTTGTAGCCTTTGTCCCCCTACCCTTTATCCAGCGGTCTTTTTTGCCCTTCCCCGATCCTCATGACTTTGCATTTGGGGGGATTGAATTCGAAACCCAAACCCTGCTAGACCAGATGTCGGGGCTTGTCCAGGTCTGTTTGTACCCCTGCCTGGTCCTTTTCCCGATGTGATTTTTCCCTCATTTTTTTCACATCACCCCGGAATAGAGACATTTCGGGATTCTATCCCGTCCGTCATGTCTTTTACATATACCAGGAATAACACTGGTCCTAGGGCCCCTGCGGTACACCGCTCGTCACGAGCCCCCCCTTTTGGGGATACCTCCCCCGCACCATGACCCGTTGTTGCCCCCCTTTGAGGTATTCCCTGACCCTTTCCCAGTTTTTTTCCTGTTTTTTCTTGTTCTTCCAACTTCTTTCTAATCTCATTGGGGAACTGTGGGGCCTTCCTGCAGAAAAATGTAACCCCCTTCTCTCCCTGCCTTCCTCTTTTTTTAACCCTTGAACTCTGGAGGTTTGTTACAAAAGGTTTCCCTTCCCAAAATCCATGCTGTTTTTTATTATCCTGCCCCCTTTTGGGTTTTTCCACCATTCTTTTCCTGATTTTTCTCAGGACTTTGCCCCTATACATGTAAGTGCCCCGGCCCTATAGTTTGGGTGCCTTTTTTCTGTCTCCTTTTTAAAAATGGGGATACTTGGGCCCTTTTTCCCATACCCCCAGGTAGCTCCCCATTTTCAAGTGATGTTTTGAAAAAAATTGGGGTTCCATCAGTACCTCAGCTCCTTCCCAAAAACCCACGGGGATATTGCCCGGACCCATCGCCTTTGAGGTATCGGGTCACTGAGTAACTTTACTTCCTCCTCAGTTTTTATTGCCCTCAACACTTGGTACACCCCTTGTTGGTGTGTGTGTGTGTGTGTGGGTACTCACCTATTTGGGGTTCAGGGTCGAGACTCAGCTCCTGGTTCCGCCTCTTCACTGACCCTACTAGGTCCTTTCTCTCCCCCTCCGTGGGCTTTACCCTTCCTCGTCTTAAAGTTTGTAGGGTTTCCCTCCTACCTCACTTGCCAGACTTTTCCCCTTTCCCTAACAACTCTGTGACTGAAAAATACTTCCAAATTTTTCCCTTTCTTCTGGGTCTTCAGCCCAACTGTGACCCCTTGTGTCTGTGTTCCATCTCTGGAACATCCTGTCTCAAATTTACCTTATCTATTCCTCGAGTTTTTTGTATGTCGTTATCTTGTCTCCCCAAACTCTCCTGTCCCCCAAATTGCTTGGTGTGTGTGTTTTATTCACCTATTTGTACTCACCTTTTTGGGTTTTTTGCGGGGGGTCGATTCATAGCCCCTTGCCCCCCTCTTCACTGAATGCTACTAGGTCCTCTCTCTCCCTGCTCCGGGGCTTTATCAAACCTAGTCTTAAAACTATGTAGGGTTTTCCTGCCTCAATTACGTCATTTTCTAGGCTTTCCACTTCCTGACAACTATAGACTGAAAAAAAACTTCCTAACATCTCTTTGACTCATGGGAAATTCTTCAATTTCCCAATTTGACACCTTGTTTCTGTGCCCCCTTCCTGGAACATCTTGTCTCTGTCCCCCCTATCTTTCCTCGCAGTATTTTATAGGTCGTTATCATGTCTCCCCCCCTCCTGTCCTCTAGTGTCGTCGGGCCGATTTCCCTTAACCTTTCTTCGTAGGACAACCCCTTAGCTCTGGGACTAGTCTTGTTGCAAACCTTTGCACTTTCTTGACAGGCTTGACCAGGTGTGGGTTCCAAACTGGTGCTGCATACTCCAGTATGGGCCTGAATATAGGTGTCCCAAGAGTTTTGGGAAAAAATTCCTTAGTGAGGTTTTGGGAAACCCTATTGTTGGGTTTTGAGCCGCCCGTATGCTGCAGCAGTTATCTGATTAATGTGTGCCTCAGGAATGTGCTCATTTTTATCTCCCCAAAGATTTTTTTCCCTTGAGTAAATTTGCAGTCTTTGGCCACCTAGACTATACTCTGTCTGTGGTCTTCTTTCCCCTTCCCCCGATCTTCATGACTTTACATTTGGCGGGGTTTAAATTAAAAGGGCAGTTCTGGACCAGGCTTGTAGCCTGTGGGTCTTTTTGAAACCCCTGCCTGATCCCCCGACTGATTTAATTCTTCCCCAAAAACTTAAATCATCTGCAAACGGGGACACTTCTGACCCTTCCCTTCCGTTATTCATTAAATATCCCAAAAAACAGTCCCCGGTCCCAAGAATGACCCTCTTGGAACCCTACTCGCCCCACATGTCCCCCTCTGACACCTCGTCGCGTACCATGACTCGCTGTTGCCTCCCTGTCAGATATTCTCTGATCCATTGCGGTGCCTTTCCTTTTGGGGCCTGATCCCCCTAGTTTTTTGCTTTAAACCTCGGAAGGAACTGTGTCGAACGCCTTCTTGCAGCCCAAAGAAAATGCAGTCTATCCCCCCCTCTCTCTCGTGTCTTACTTCTTTTTTAACCTTTCGAAACCCCAAAGTTTGACACAGGATTTTCCTTCCCTGAAACCGTGCTGGTTGTCGTTTATAAGTTTGTGTCTTTCTAGGTGTCCCCCCTCCCTCCTGATGATCTTCTCAATGACTTTGCATACTATACACGTAAAAAAACACAGATCTGTAATTTAATGCCTCGTGTCGGGTTCCCTTTTTTAAAATTGGGACTACTTTTTTTCATCTTCCACACCCCAGGTAGTTGCCCAGTTTAAGGATGTGTTGAAGATTTTTTTTGGCCCTCAATTTCCCCCTTTTTTCTCTCTAAGGACCCCCAAGTTCACATAACAGCTTCTTCCCCTTTGCTCCTCTGTTTGTGTATTTCACCCCTTTTTACCTCCACTTGGTTACCTCCCATTCTAATTTTTGGGGGCCCTTTCCCCGTCTCCTTTTAAAAAACTTCTTTAAATCTCATTTTAAAACTCCCCCCCAATCTTGGTCTTTTCCCTTGGATCTTCCCCCCTTCCTTCCTCAGCCTGTTTTCCCCCGGTCCTTGACTGTTTTTTTTTTTCCTGATGTGGCTTTACAACAGCGGGGGCCCCCGACTTGACTTTTGATCCATATCATTTTTTTTGTTTTTCCCCCCCCCTTATTTCGTTTTTCTTTCGGCTAACCCCCTTTTTTTTCCCCCGGGTTTTTGTCTTCTGTATTTTTTTCCTTCCCTTTTTTTCCCCCTTTGGTTTTTGCCTCCCTACCCCTTTGGGGGGAAACCCAAAAAGGGCCTGTTCTGGTCTTCCTATTACTTCTTTTTCCCCCTTGGGGGGGAAAACCCCCTCCTCTGCCTCTTTGCTTTTTTGGGTTTCCCTTTTCCCATCTTTTTTTAGTTTTTTTTCCCCCCCAATTTTCTCCCCACTGAACGTCTTGTGGGAAGTTCCTCATGCCTTTTAGTCCCCCTTTTTTAGTTTCCTTTCCCCCCTTTCCCATTCCTGCCCCCCTCCCCCCTTTGTAGCCCCCAAAATTTTTAATCAAAACACGGGGAAAGAAAAACTAGCCCCAAAAGGGGCCCTTTTCCCCTCGTGAAACCTCGATGTCCAACTCTCAAGGGGGAATCTAGGCCCCGTCTTGCTGGATCACCCCCCACCCTCTCTCTAAAAAAATGTCTCTAAATTTTGGGTCATGGGGTTTTTCCCAAACCACATCCATCTTTTTGGGCCCCTTTTTTTTGGGACCCCCTTTTTATTTTTCCCCCAAACAATCTCTTTATGATTAAATCCCCTTTAAAACTAGCAACTTTGCCTCCCCGGGGGCCCTTCCACCCCCCCGGGTGGTTGTCTATCTTTGCTTGGGGTTTTATTTTTTTCTCTTGGCCCCCTGCAGTTCTGGGGGGTTGTACTTAAACAATTAAACCCCTTTGGCCCCTCAGATTTGGGTTTTTTTCCCAAATATGTAGCCCCTTTGCCCATTCCACCCCTTCCTTCCACTTCCTCAAATCCCCACCAGTTCTTTGAAAAGGGGAAACCCTCCCCCCCCCCTTTTTCCCCCCTCTATTTTTCCCTGTGTGTGTGTGTTTTATTTTTGTGTGTGTGTATGTGTGTGTGTGTGTTTTTTGTGTGGGGTGTGTGTGTGTGTTTTATTTTGTGTGTGTGTGTTTTTTGTGTGTATGTGTGTGTGTGTGTGTGTGTGTGTGTGTGTGTGTTTTTTTGTGTGTGTGTGTGTGTGTGTGAAAAAGGGTTTTCTGCGGAAATTTTTCATTTTTTTGGGAGTTTTTTAAAGCTAGTAACATAATTGTGAATCATTTTTTTAATTTTTTTCCCCTTTAGAAACAAAAAAACCCTTTTTTTGAACTTCCCCAAAATACACATTAGACACACGTGGGGGCCCTTTTAATTTTTATTAGGCTTCGTCTGCTCACCCCCATTTCTCGTCGCGATGGGCGAAAAAAGGGGCTTTTTTTAAAGTTCACTTATTAAATTAATACATTTGTCGATATTGTATAGGTTGTGTGTTTGGGGGGTGTAATATTTTTTTATAATGCACAATAAGGCCCCCCATCTTTTAGTTGACTAAGCTTGCTTCTATATTTCATATAGTATTGCCATTATTCCTGGGGAAAAAAAAATTGTACAAATATAGAATCCCCAAAAAAAACTTAGACCCCCGGGAGTGCGAGTGGTAAAAAAAAACCCCTGTGTTTAGTTAACCCAAAAGGGGAGAAAAAAAATTTTTTAAAAAAGATGGGCCCCAAAAAAACTAGAATATATAATTGTTTCCCCCTGGCGTCCTTCCGGGGGGGGTGTTTCACGCCGCCCCTCTTTCATTAATGACGTCTTGCCCCCCCCAACACTTCCCAATTGGTTAAAAAACATATACAATTTCATTTTTTAAAGTACACTCTTTAGAAAAAATATAAGTCTCTTGTAGAATTAAATTTATTAGCATTTTGTTTAATTGCAAATCCAAAAAGAAGACACCCTTCAACTTATGAATGTTTTAAAAAGGGGGGGCTAATTTAAGACAAGTAATGTTTTACTCAATTTTTTTCGGGTTTTTCTTTTCCCAAAAAAACTTAAAATTAAAATTTTAAAAGGGAGGAACTTGAAGCTTAAACAAAAGGGACCTTTAGTAGAGGGGGGAAAGTTTTTGTTTGAGCGATCCCCAAAAAAATCATGGGTACAACCCTTTACACTGCAAAAGGGGGGTAATGTTGCATTTTTTTCTCCGGGGGGTTTTTTGATGTCCCTGAAAGGGTCCCTTTATCCAACAATTGGGAAATTTCCTCCCCTTTTTCCGGGAAAAATCCCGTTTTTTTACTTCTCTGGGGGGTTCATGACCTCGGGGGTTTTGCCCTTCCATTTAAAAATAAAATCACTTTATTTTTAGAAAAAGAAAAAAAAAAAAAAATGAATGTTTTAAGCATACACTGAAAGCTAAACCGCGTACAATTCTCAGAGGACTCGTAGGGCCCACATGTACACTGAAAAGGGGGGACACGGATGACTGGGGTCGAGGTGGAAGTAAAAAGATGAAAAAAAGAGTCGTTTTAAGACAACTTATTATAGAGTCCATGTGGCCAGGAATAGTATGTTAATTGTTAGTTTAATAGCTTTATTATGCAGCCCATACCCATCTTGTGGGCGATAGTCAAAATATTACAGAGGTACATAATGGGTCCAGGAACTGAGCCGCAAAGTTTTAATAGCTAAACAAGTTAGTGGTAATGAACTATCTTCATGCTTATATCTGGTTACATTTATAATGAGTTGTTTATGCAAACATGAATTCAGTAGCAAAAATATGACTTTGAATTATTTATATTATATTATCTTAATATGTGACTTTGAATTATTTATATTACCTTATAATTTACCAAGTTATGGTTGAATTTAAGCATATTTTAGTGGTTATTTATTCCCTCCTTGAAGGCATATATATACCTTTGCCAGTTCATCATTTCTGTCAAGCATCTGAAGACGAGTGAATAGTTCGTAAGGAGTGTAGAGGTAGTGCCAGGAGCCGTGACTCGACCCCCAACCCAAACCCAAGCAACAACTCGCTATCTGAATATATCTTCTGGCTTAGTTCTAGTATAACGTTAGGGTGTAAGTGGTTAGCTTAATATTTTCTTCACATCGAAGTTACTAATCGTATTCCTGAGTCATATAGTGAAATAATTTCATTAGCAAAGCAGCTATATATATCCTGCGTTTCATTGTTTCAGTTTTCTGGAAGAAAAACTTTATGATTGTGAGAAATATAGTGAATGTTGCCATTGTATGGAATAGGTGATGATAAGTTACTAACAGCAATATTTGTTTGATGTGGATAGCGAGGCTCAGGTTAGGTGAGATGAGGGTTTCAGTAAAAGTTGCTCTTAGATGTCACCATAATTATGAGGTTGAAAATAAGTGAATGTTATGGTGTTGGGGAGAAGTGTGCGATTAAAATATGGCAAATTTTATACAAAGTGCGAGTTGTCACAGTTGCTTTTTTGCCGATGACTTGAATCTTTTGAGAGACAGAGAGAGAAAGAGAGAGAGAGAGAGAGAGAGAGAGAGAGAGAGAGAGAGAGAGAGAGAGAGAGAGAGAGAGAGAGAGAAAGGAATGATTGGAGACAAGATGGGTGTGGATGTTGCAGCACAGCTTGTCCTCGGACCTGCAACATCCACACTCTTCCTTCAGAATGCAGGTACTGATCTCAAGCCTGACATGAGTCCGTTGCCTGAATCCCTTCAGTAAATGTTACCTTGCGTACATTCCAATAATACGTCTAGTCATAAAAATCACCTTATCATTTTTTTAAAGAGCCATATCATCGGCAACACCGTCGTTTTTAACCTGCTATATCGCCTAGATGGGTTTAGGAGTGAGTGTGAGATGGTTGGTGCTGGTGAGGAGGAAATGGTTACCAACATTGAAAGTGGCAGCCGCTTTAAGTGGCAAGTGGTTCACAATTCAGGAAGAAGGAAGATAAAGAAGGTTAATAGAGAAGATGTGAAGGTAGGTCAGTGAGGTTAAAGGTACCACTGACTCCCCTGCTAATCAAGGTAAGAATATTCAGATTGTGGGAGACTCTCAGGTAAGATATATGGACCGTGCTTTTGTAACAGAGATAGGAAGGTCAGACAGGCGTGTGCCTCCCAGGAGCTGGTGTTGGTAGTAGTCAGCAGGTTGGATAATATTGTCAGGTAATGGGAACAAGCCT
>WNWK01013611.1:0-17500 GCA_009830355.1 Cherax destructor
TTTTGGAGTGGGGTTGTTTATTCAATTTCTGTAACACTGATCTTCTTGTGAAGGACTTTGTGAGCCTTCATCAAATATTGTTACAATTTTGTTTTGTGTAATTTATTAGATAACTCAGTTCGAGCTATTGGGAGGCAGTCGATTCAGACGTTTAGTAAGTAGACGCAGTTTTGCTTTTAATTAAAACGTCAAAATCAATTTTGCATTTGAGTTAACCCTTCACAGACAGAATAAAAATTTTCTATCTGCATACTTTTCGTTTTCAAAGTTGAAACTGGGTTTCTAATGAAGCCTTTTTTGTGCTAGAAATATAAATAATTCCAAAGAAATACACTAGTGTTTAAATACCTCATTCAGTGAAATAGCTGTGAGTGTGTTTATGATTCACCCAGAAATCTCACTGACCTAGTGATAGTAACCCAGCACATTCAGTGAACCTAAAAAGGGTACATTTGGCTGGACCTTGTCAGGCTGCTGATACTGTCTCAGCTTGGAATACTGCTGAGTTCCTTTTTGTAAGACATTTATACACATCACATTTGTATATTCATTATACATCATACATATACATACATATATAAATTTCCTATAAACCCTGTGTGAAGAGAATATACACATTCAGACAAACTGGTCTGAGACCACAGTTCGGTGATGCGCCGGGGTGTGAGCATTTGGGTGAGTTGCTGAAAGACTTACAAATCCAGATCAAAGAGATCAAAAAAAGGTTAATGTACCAGTGACCAGAAATAAAGGAAGCACGTTTACTAGGTTCCCATGGAAAAAAAAGTGTTATGCTTAGATTCACCAAAATGACGGAAAAAGACAAATTAGCTCATCCATTACAGTGAGGGAAAGAGATATATATATAAACAGGTGTCTGACCAAAAAACGTCAGAACCTCTTGTATAGAATCAGAAAACTTAAGGGGAGAATAATGATAAAATCCCCCAATGTTTCCCCCGGGATGGGAAAATTCTAGTGAAGAAAACAAATGTAGGTCAATTAAAACTATCACAAATGAGAATGAACTATCAAGCTTCCGTAGGAATCCAAATATTACAGAGACTGTCTAAACACAATGTCCAAACCAAAAACCCCCTACGTGTAGTGTATGTTTTGCTCACTAGTTTGCTTACTAGTTGAAGCAACTACCTCAATGTATATGTCTTTTTTTTTTAATCGCTTTTTTTTTGCTATATATTTGAATTTTTTTAAATACATTTTTACTATTTGTCAATTTTCCAACCTCATTTCTATATATTATTAATCACCTTAATTGCTTAAAATTGGTTTAAAATAATTTTTACTATTAGTCTTTTTTTACTATTGTACAATTAATCTCTATATTCTCTTAGAATAGTTCCTTACATTCAATTACTTTTATATTGCCTTTTATAAACTCAAAAATCACAGCCAGTGCAATATTGAATCCAAATAATTGTTCCATAACAATTTAATACCAGTCACGGTATTTTTTCCCATCCATTTCAATTAGCAGTTAAATAGTAATCATCAACATTGTAAAATATCCTATATCTCAGTGACTATTGTTCAAAATTGTGTTAATCCAATTGCTAGTAAGATTAATTAATCAAGTACCCTTATTATTAAGTTTAGCATAATACATTGCTCTTAAGTCTAGTTAAAAGAATCACACTAAATCTTATGATTAAAAAGCATTGATCCTGACATCAATCTATTATTAAATGACTTACATGAATCCAATAGCAACTGTAATTATTACACAGCAGATCAAGCAAAGACATTACTCAGAGCCAACAATAACATAACTATCTTTAATTACAGTGTTAGATCTCTGAGCAAACATTATGATGACCTCCACCTCTCCAATCCACAGACCACTATGTCAATTCACACTCCTGAGACCTGGCTAAAGCCTGGTCTACAGATGTCTATGTCTTCCCAGGTTACACAGCCATACACAACTGTAGGACAGACCAGGGGGTGGAATAGCTTTTATTCTCAGATCCTTGAATGTATCAATAACTCTTGCATAAGGGATGAACATGGAAAATATTATAGCTAAATTTAAATCAAAAGACCTGCAAAAAAAACCTTACAGTGATAAACATCTACAGAATAAAACAGTGAAACATTCACCACTTTATTGAAACATTAGGAAACCTGATAACTGATGCACACATGAACAAAAAGACCATTTGCTGCTCACAGGAGATTTCAACATAAATCTCCTACGCAAGGACCCCCCAAGAAAACCCAATTCACAAACACTATGAGTTGCTTGTTGCTACCAACAATATCAAAACCTACAAGAATCTCTGAGACCAGTATCTCCTTACTAGACCATATCTGGACTAACACTATATCCCCTTTAAAAAATCAGGCATAATCACAGACAACACCACAGACCACTACCCGACCTTTCTCATAACCAACCTAGGAAAATTGCCCCAAGACACTACTAAAGTTACTTTCAGACTACATAAAGAGGCGCTGTTAATAACTTTTAACATTTATGATAAACAAAAGATTGGCATAATGTGATAGAAACATATTCAGACACTAATGAATGTAAAATTTCTAAAAAAAAACACCTCTATAACAAACATTACCTAAAAAACTAAATAGATCACAGCTAAGGACTTACAGTCCCTGGCTAACACCCCCATCCTCAAATCCATTAACAAAAAGCATAAATGAAAAACAGTACAGAAGGGGTCAAATAATCAGGGGCCAATCCAAACCTTTTCTCGTCAATCTTTACCAGCCTGATAAGAAGGACAAAAAATATATTATGGAACGAAATTTCATAACATAAGGTGATATAAAAAGACCTGGAAAGCCCTATCTGAAATTCTAGGGAAAAAAAAAGATATCCAAAGACAAAAATAAATATCAAATTAACAAAATCAAGTGAACCCTAATCCAACCAACTGAAACAGCAGACTAAATGACTTCTTCTCCACTATAGGAAGGAATCTAGAGTAAGATCCCAGCTCAAACACCCGTCCATCAGACTATCTCACAAATACCTACTCAAATACACTATTCTTAGCTCCAACCAACCCAATAGAAGTCTCGCTTATCATCGACACCCTTAAAAAAAAGGCAGGAGACATAAACAGCTTACCACCTCTTATGTACAAAAAAAGCTTCCCAGGTACTGTCACCAATTTTGCAGCACTCTTCAACAAATCCATTGAATACTCCACCTTCCATCAATTCTCAAAATAGCATTGTCCCCCCCGCCCACAAGGAGGTGATAAAGGACTTGAATAATTATAGACCTATATCTGCTCTCTAAAATCTTTAAAAAAAAATAAATCATAGGCAGATCTATTCCTCCTCGTCTCACACAACATACTCAACCCCTGTCAGTTTGGATTCAGGACTAACAAAAGCACTAATGATGCTATTATACACATGCTAAAACTAATATACACCGCTCTTGAGAAGAAAGCAGTCCCACTGAAATCTTCATTGATTTACTAAAGCTTTTGATACAGTTGACCATGATTTACTGCTTCAAAATTAGCACACTATGGTATAGAGGGCACTCACTCAACTACCTAAAGTCATACCTTAGTAACAAAGCCAATACGTGTACACAAATGTAGCTAACTCTTCCACACAACAAATTACAGTCGGTGTCCCACAAGGAAGTATCCTAGGACCACTCCTATCCCTCATTTACATCAATGACCTACCGAATGCATCACAACTACTCAAACCCATATTATTTGCAGATGACACTACATATGTCTTCTCTCACCCAAACCCAGTCATACTGGCCAACACAGTAAATGCTGAATTACAGAAAATATCTACCTGGATGACGACTAACAAGCTTACTCTCAATACTGACAAAACCTATTTCATTCAGTTTGGAAACAGAGCTTCAAATGCCCCACTTAACATAACGTTCAATGGTTCACCCATCACAAGACTCACTGAGGGAAAATTCCTAGGAATCCACCTTGACAGTAGTCTTAAATTCCAAACACACATACAACAAATTTCCAAGAAAATCTCAAAAGACAATAGGCATACTATCACAGATACAGTACTATGTGCCTCAAACAGCTCTCCCTGCACTGTATCATTCACTCATCTACCCTTATCTCACCTATGGAATTTGTGCATGGGGATCAACAACATTAAATCACCTTAGACCACTCATAACCCAGCAAACGGCTGCAGTCAGAATGATAACAAATTCCACTCTAGACAACATACTCCACCAATATTCAAAAGTCTAAAACTACTCACCATAAAGAACATTCACACTTATTCTTGTGCCTACTACATACATAGAACTCTGCACTCAAATATAAACCGTCCACTCAAAATTCTCCTCACCAACTTTAATAGGACACATATCACTTTTGATATACCCCGAGTCCATATCACCCTGTGTAAAACTCCATTCACATAAAGGGCCCCAAAATCTGGAATTCATTACAGAAAATATTAAAAACAACCTGGCCTGAACATCAATTTATAACTCTTCTCAAAAACCAGGTCGATCACCATGCCCAGCCCTTCTAGGGCAGGGTAGGTGCCAAGGCTGGAGCTTGCTACCATCTGCGGCTCAGAAGCCTGCCCTTCCTGTTAGTAACAGCACGGTGCCAGCAGCCTCACCTGGCCATCCCTTCGTGGTGCCGTTCAGTTACCACTGGGGTTGTAGATTAATAAGTGTATTAGAAAACAATTTGCCCCAAGGAGCATATATCTCAGCATTTCACTGGGTCTGAAATGCTTGGCACCCACACATGACAGCCTGGAATAAGACAGCCCTAATCACCTTGTGTCTGCCTAAAACCACAGTTTTATAATCTGCTTACAAGTGAGATTAAGACTTATCTTGCTCGTTTAACCGAGCTTATGGCCGATATCCTGTGACTAACTGAAAGCTTAGTGTCTTGGGGAATGTTGCACTTGTTTACCACTACGTCGGGAACGTTCGTTGCAATCCTACAATACGGTTGCACTTCATCTTTCAGTTCCATCATTTGTTCATAGTTTCATGGTATTATCTACAAGAGGAAGAACACAGATATGCAATAATACTACATGATTAGTTCTACCGGGAAAATTTCCCGACTCATATAAGGGAACTAGTCTAACTTTCCTAGTTTCCTGAGATTGTTAGAATGAACAAGAGTCAAGATTGCACTGGTCACTACTCCCCCTTGATCTTTTAATGATAAGGAGGGAATGTCCTTGTAACACACATCCTCATCCATTCCTTGAAGCAATCTGAGGCCCGCCCGCCTCATCGCCCTTCTTCTCCTCGTCCCCACAAAGGATATGCCGACCTCAGCTTTATTTCTCTTCTTTGCTACACATCACAACAGTATTCAAAAGAAGAGGTAGATTTCTTGTTATCTACCTATAGACTAGAATTCATAATAGTCCCAACTTGCAGATAAAATAGGTGCAGGTTTTCCTTAATTTTCCTGCTATGGAAAAGAGTAATTACTCTCGTTTAACCTCACTGTGTAGTTGCAATCAAACTGCTTGCGAGGCAGAGTCCACTAGCCCCTGCATGCGGGGTAAAACAGGGGTCACGTGACTTAAGATTTGGCCAGGGAGCCTACCTATAAAATATGGTTATGACAGTATACAGGGTGTTTCAAAGAGATGGACTCAATTTCAACAATAGTTGAATTTTAAATCAGGTCCATCCATTTGAACACCCTGTATATTACCAAGTATAAGATTGTTGACAGGAGGGCGTTCCGGGGTCAACGCCCCCATGGCCTGGTCCATGACCAGAACTCGCGGTGAGCAGTTCTAACACCAGGTGTCGCTGTTACCTAGCAGTAGATGGATACCTGGGAGTTAGTCGCCTGTTGTGGGAGTTATTCTGGAGGACCTAGGAAGGACCCCGGTGGATATAAGTCCCTCTGATTGGAATACTGACCCTACGGGGTTTAACCCCGTAGGGTCAGTATTTCTTTTTTAAAATGGTTTTGGGGGAACATAGATGTTTAACAAGCATGTCTCAATGTGACTTATTACCATCGTGGTTCATATTAATCCTCGTGTATTTCTCAGTCGTTTGAATTGAACGTAATTCTTAGATTTATACACGTGCTTGCTGTTTCACGTTCAACCCATTGTGATCTTAAGCATAAGAAAGCACAAATCTAAACTTACAAATATAAGAACTGCTTGAGTGTATAAGTTGGCTAATGAGGTTTCAAGCATGTCGACTACACTAGGTTCATTAAGGCTGCTTGTAACCTTTTCACCACCACACAAGACTATTTTAAGACCATAAATGGAGATTAAATTAGACTCTCAGCATATATACGCTGAGAGTCTCTCAGATGCATGTATCTCAGCGTATATATGCTGAGAGACATGCTCCCTCAGTGCTTGCAATCTAATGCTGTTCACCTGCAACGCTGTGTAACCCCTATGAGTTTATCGCTTGATTTGATTATAATAGTAATAACCGATGTATATGCTTTACATCCTGTGTATATTTTAAATAATATATAAGTGAGATCACTGCTATCATAGTGGCTGCTATTAGTCAATATTGTGGTGAATTAGACACGTGTGCAACGTTTCCTCACCTTTAGTGAGGAAACGTTTAGCCAGGCAGTGGCTTCATCAGTCCAATACAAAGCAGAAAGGTAAAAGGAGAGGAGGAGTTTGAGGTAATCAGTCCCTCAGCCTGGAATCGATGTGTTCAGTCCATCATTGTTGTAGGAAGTACAGCATATGACTGATGGACTGAACACATCGATTACAGGCTGAGGCTGTACCTCAAACTCCTCTCCTACCTTCCTGCTTGTATTGACTGATGAAGCCACTGTGTGGAAACGTTTCTTCAATAAAGATTCCCATATGTTGCATAAGTGTCTCAATTCTTCAACTTGTCGGTTTTTCAAAACCATTTATCACACCATTCTTCTTTGTACTGGACTGATGAAGCCACTGTGTGGCGAATCGTTTCCTCAGTAAAGATAGCCAAGTGTTGTACATGTGTCTAATTCATCAAGTTGTCGGTTCTCCGAAACATTTATCTATACTAATTAATATGGTTACAGAACAAAAATATAATTTTTCTCCCATTTCTGCAGAGTAGACATGATCAGATAAGTCACTCCAGTCATATCTGTTCAGGTCATTTATGTTATCACTGTATACAAGGTGCTTGGTGCCTGGCACTTCTCTTCCCTCCCCCTCCCCCTCCCTCGTGACACGTTCCTTGATGCCGGTGAATGGCTCTTGATATAAGAAACCGGATCTGTGTATCCCTTCCTTGAATATCAAAATGGTATACAATACCAACAAGTAAGACACATAGGCAACAGTTAGGCATCTTTAATCGAAACGTTTCGCCTACATAGTAGGCTTCTTCAGTCAGTACAGAAAGTAGGCAGGAGCAGTAGAGATGTGAAGACCATGTAATCAGTCCATCACCCTTGATGGACTGATTCATGGTCTTCAATCACTGATCTCCTGTCTACTTTCTGTACTCGACTGAAGAAGCCTACTATGAGGCGAAACTTTCAATAAAGATACCTAAATGTTGCAAATGTGTCTTACGTACAATAATGGAGGTTTGGCCACCTACTGTGACGACTACAAAATTATGGTCACTTCCTCTTGTGCGATATTTCTGTTTTCTAATCTTTGCAGAACTTGAAGCAATATTCTGGACAGCGGTTATTAAGTTGGTCAACAGTTGAGTTTCAGCGGACTCTTTCAATATATCCAGTGTTTTTTTACCTCATCGTGGCCTTCATGGCCTCTGGGGACCCAGGGCCAAGATAAAACCGACTTGCTTTATGCTAATGATTTGCAATATGGTTTCTTTTTCAGTCCATTTGTTAGATCATATGACCATAAAGAACAGGAACATACATACAGTCAAATATAATCTTAAAAGATAATACACACACTTGGACTTGTACCGAAACGTCCAAGTAGGACGTTGGTTGGTTGACACTGCGCTTGTCTGTAGATAAACTTCAACCTGCCTTATCTACAGAGAGGCACCGTGCCTACCAGCTTAGTCCCACAAGATTCTGTGTCTGGCTGACACACAGTGACATGCAGTGGATTGTTCTTGTGCGTCATGGTCTTGCGCTCTAACAAATAAACTGAAAGAGATTGCAAGTGAAAATAAATATGATTGTTGCAGTCGTCCTGGTCCTTGGACCAAGAGATCGTGTGCGTCAGAATGAAGTACAGAAACTAGAAATACAGTAAGACCTCATATAACGCGGCAATTATGTTCCTGAAATCGACACTTTATATGAACTCGCGCTATTTAATATATATAATATACGTCAAAAATACTGTCAGGTACACAGCATCTCCAAGAAAGTTTAACCTTTTTTGTGTTTATTTCGTCAAAAATAATATAATTCATGATCCTTTACATGGTAGATGGGCTTGTTTGTTAAGCTGACTCCACCAGATAGTCACCTACCACCACTATCACCACCTACCATCATTTATCCACTTAACACAAGCCCTCTACTATCAATTACAGCCAGTAATATCCCATCATTACCATCAATTACGGCCAGTAATATCCCATACTGCAGCTGCTACCACCACCACCTACTAGACTCATCATCTATAACGACCTACCACCACTATCACCACCTAACACTGTTAGACATACTGGCAGATTATATCAATATAAAAGAAAGAAAACAATGAACAAATTATATATTGTTTTCAATATATTCACGTTTCGAGTAAATTGGGTAAAATAAGGAACCACCTAATAACACGTATTCGGCCAAAGGAGAAACACTAATACTGTCTCGTGCTAAAACAAATATTGCATGATGTTCGTGCGTGCCCTTGCAACTCGTGTCTGCAGAAGGAGCACCTTGGGTAAATAGAAATCCACAGGGTAGGAGGGTGGCTTACTAGTTTCAGAAGAACAAAATCCCCACAAACTAGGCGCATTTTTGCATGAAACTGTCTACAGTGTCCCGTAGCACTCACATCTGTCAACTTAAATAAGAAAATTAGACACATGTGCAACATCTGGGTGTCTTTATTGTAGACGTTTCGTCATCCAGTGGCTTTAGCAATACAGATTCCAGGACATAACTGTATTGATAAAGCCACTCATGTACACCTTAAATAAGGCCTGGCCATGGACCGGGCCCCGGAACTCCTTCCAGGTAGACTTCTCGGCAAACAATAGGCGCAATACTTCACATAGCGAAAAGAACAAGTAACTATCATTGTTAAATGTCATGTAAGATTCTCAGAACATGGCACAAAGTGTATAGAAATGTTGCTATAAAAATAAGTTTTACAAATGTTTTAAAAATAGTAAAAAAGAAAATAAGTTACCTGAATAAACTACAGATTTAGCGATTTTAGGCATAAAGCATATAAGTGTAGATGATATTCTTGCATGATTCTTATCACCACTGAGGCTGGTAGACGAAGTGGCCATTACTTATAGGCCTACGAGTTAATGTTTACTTCCCATTATTCTCCTCCCTAACAGAGTGATATGATGGCGTCAGTGTTGAGAGTCGTGGCAGCCAGGGCATCGTTTCCTTCTCAGTCTTACTCTACAAGACTACTTTCTCGTGTAAAGTATGTTTACCCTTTTTTGTAATTGTCTGTTTTCATACTCTACAAACAGTTATAACCAGTCACACCGATCAAATAACAACTCTGAATATGAAGGTGGAAGCAGCAATCAAGGACTGGAATAACAACATGCACACTCGACTTGATGAATATCTTGATTTTCAAGATGACAAAACCGAACAAGATAACTTGTCTGATGCAGTTATAATAAACAGCAACCACATTCCCAGAGACATAACTCAATCCCAGTGCAAGGAAACTGCTATCAACATATTACAAGACCACCTACGAGTTAATGTGCAAAGGAATGAAATCAAGGAAACACGATTGCTAGGAAAACAAGGTAAACCTAGTATAATGATCAGACTTCATTCATATGATACAAAAAAGAACCTAACTAAATCAGCAATTACAATGAAATGTGGAGTATACATCAACGAGTGCCTAACCAGGAAACGTCAAAACCTTCTGTTTAGGCTGAGAAAACTTAAACTGGAGAACAAAATCCATCAGTGCTTCGCTCGTGATGGGAAAATACTAGTTCGAAAAGTATCAACAGGTCAGCAATTTTCTATATCAAACGAACGTGATCTCACCAACTTCCTTAGACAAGCTGACATTACCATTACTGATTAGCCTATTGTCCTCAACACATAATATACGTGTGCTGTATTAGTGTATCTTACTACTACTTTGTGAAATTTTTTGTACTATATACTAGCTAGTACCAACTGCCTCATACACTATGTACTTTACTTTTAGTGCTATTACTTGCTTCAACTTTATAATATAAATCAAATCTTGCTTCTAAGTTAATTTTATATCATATTTACTATCTGTCCATTTAATTTAATCCCCATTTATATATTCTCTTGAAATAGTTCCCAGCAAATCAATACCTAGTATACTGCCTTTCATCCAATAATTCCTTTTACTTAAGGTGCTAATTCTGTTGCTAAAGTGTTTTACTCTTTTTATTTACTATTATATTCCCTAAAGTGTTAACTCGTAATTAAGGTGCTATTTTTGGTGCTAAAGTGTTTTACTCTTTTTATTTACTATTATATTCCCTAAAGTGTTAACCCTCATTGTTTACTATTATATTCCCTAGATTTTATTTAAAAAAAAATCTAACTGCCACAGTTCTTTTATTAATTTTTATTATAATAATTAAGGTGCTAACTCAGGTACTAATTTACTTTACTTTCATTGTTTGCTATCATTTTCCCTAGCTCCTTTATTCCCAGCTTTAGTAAACTACCATAGTTCAATTAATTGCATTTGTATAAATTGACTAAGGTGCAAATTCACGTGCCAAGAACTCTGTCAAATACCCTGTATCTCTACAAACTCTTATTAAAAATTTGTAATAATCAAATAGTTCCTAAGCATTTATTCTAGTATCATATTATTAAGTTTAGTATTATCTATTCTTCTCAGGTCTAGTTATAGAATCACATCAAATCTTATGATTACAGGAATTGATCCTGATATCAACCTATTATTAAATGACTTACATGATTCCAACAGCAACTGCAACTATTACACAGCAGATCAAGCAAAGACATTACTCAGAGCCAACAATAACATAACTATCTTCAATTACAATGTTAGATCTTTGAGCAAACATTATGATGACCTCACAGCACTACTCCAATCCCTCCAGACCAATATGTCAATCATCACACTCACTGAGACCTGGCTGAAGCCTGATACTACAGATGTCTATGCCATTCCAGGTTACACAGCCATTCACAATTGTAGGACAGATCAGCGAGGGGTGGAATAGCTATATATTACTCAGATCAACTTGAATGTATCAATAACTCTTGCATAAGGGATGAGCATGGAGAATATATTATAGCTAAATTTAAATCAAAAGACCTGCAAAAACCCCTCACAGTGATAAACATCTACAGATTACCACAGTCAAACATTCACCATTTTAGTGAAAAACTAGGTAACCTAATAACTGATGCACACATGAACAAAGACCATTTGCTGCTCACAGGAGACTTCAATATAAATCTCCTACATGACCAGGACCCACAAGTAACAGAATTCACAAACACTATGAGCAACTGCTTGTTACTACCAACAATATCAAAACCTACAAGAATCTCCGAGACTAGTACCTCATTACTAGACCACATCTGGACTAATACTATAGCCCCTCTAAAATCAGGCATCATCACAGACAACACCACAGACCACTATCCGACCTTTCTCATAACTAATCTTGGTAAATTGCCCCTAGATATTACAAAAGTTACCTTCAGACTACATAACGAGTCAGCTGTAAATAACTTTATAACAGCTATGATTAACATTGACTGGCATAATGAGTTAGAAACATATACAGATACTAATGAATGCATCAAGAATTTCCTTAACAAAACCCACCACCTCTATAACAAACATTGCCCTAAAAAACTAAACAGATCACAGCTAAGAGACTTAACAATCCCTGGCTAACACCCAGCATCCTTAAATCCATTAACAAAAGGCACCAATATGAAAAACAATACAGAAGGGTCTAATAACCAGAGAACAATCCAAACGCTACTCATCAACCCTTACCAGCCTGATAAGGAGATCAAAAAAATTGTATTATGAGAACAGACTCCAGAACATAAAAGGTGATATGAAAAAGACCTGGAAGACCCTATCTGCAATTCTAGGAAATAATAAGATAGCGAAAAACAACACCATCAAATTATCAAGAGCAGATGAACCCCTACTCTCACCTACTGAGACAGCAAACAGACTTAATGTTTTCTTCTCCACCATAGGAAAGAATCTAGCGAGTAAAATCCCAAGCTCAAACACCCGTCCAACAGACTACCTCACAAACACCTACCCTAATACGCTATTCCTAGCTCCTACCAACCCAATTGAAGTCTCGCTCATAATCAACACCCTTAAAAACAAGGCAGGAGACATAAACAGCCTACCAACTTTTATGTACAAAAGCTTCACAGGTACTGTCACCAATTATAGCAACACTATTCAATAAATCCATTGAAGCCTCTACCTTTCCATCAATTCTCAAAATAGCTAGGGTCACCCCGATCCACAAAGGAGGTGATCAAACAGACCTGAATAATTATAGACCAATTTCTAATTTACCATTGCTTTCTAAAATCTTCGAAAAATTAATTCATAGACAAATCTATTCCTACCTCGTCTCACACAATGTACTCAACCCCTGTCAATTTGGATTCAGGACAAACAAGAGCACAAACGATGCTATTACGCACATGTTGGAGTTAATATATACAGCACTTGAGAAAAAGAAGTCCCACTGGGAATCTTCATTGATCTCCGCAAAGCTTTTGATACAGTCGACCATGATTTACTGCTCACAAAATTAGCACATTATGGTATAAGGGGCACCCACTCAACTACCTAAAATCATACCTCACCAACAGAAGCCAATACGTGTACACAAATGGAGCGAACTCTTCCACACAACCAATTACAGTCGGAGTCCCTCAAGGAAGTGTCCTGGGGCCACTCCTATTCCTCATTTACATAAATGACCTACCGAATGCATCACAACTACTCAAACCCATTTTATTTGCAGATGACACAACATATGTCTTCTCTCACCCAAATCCAGTTATACTGGCCAACACTGTTAATGCCGAATTACAGAAAATATCAACATGGATGACGACTAACAAGCTTACTCTCAATACTGACAAGACCTACTTCATACAGTTTGGAAACAAAGCCACAAATGTTCCACTTAACATAACACTTAATGGTACACCCATCACAAGACTCACAGAGGGGAAAATTCCTAGGAATCCACCTTGACAGTAGCCTTAAATTCCAAACACATATACAACAAATTTCCAAGAAAATCTCGAAGACAGTAGGCATATTATCAAAGATACGCTATTATGTACCTCAATCAGCTCTCCTTGCACTATATCATTCACTTATCTACCCGTATCTCACCTATGGATCTGTGCATGGGGATCAACAACGTTAAATCACCTTAGACCACTCATAACACAACAAAAGGCCGCAGTCAGAATGATAACAAATTCCCACTCTAGACAGCATACTCCACCAATATTCAAAAGTCTCAAACTACTCACCGTAAAGAACATTCATACTTACTCTTGTGCCTACTACATATATAAAACTTTACACTCTAATATAAACCCTCTGCTCAAAACTCTCCTCACCAACTTTAATAGGACCCATGACCACAACACACGACACAGATCACTTTTTGATATACCCCGTGTTCATATCAACCTATGTAAAAATTCTATGCACATAAAGGGCCCCAGAATCTGGAATTCATTACCAGTAAATATTAAGATAATCTTGTCTGAAAATCAATTTAAGACTCAACTCAAAAACCACCTACTCACCCAAACCTAAATGATCATACTATAAACTACTTTGAAAAATGCTCATTGTTACTTTCCTATACGATAATCTCAATTTTTAATAATATGTTACTATTATGTTACCCCCTACTCATATTATAAGTTAATGTCAAAAATGCTCAATGTTATTTTCCTTAAGATAATCTCAATTCCATATTATCATTCAAGAATCTTAACACCTGTAACAATCTAAAATCTAATATCATTATATAATAATTTAAACAGTAAAATTTCATCATATTGTAATTTTGAAAATAATTTTTAACTAGAATAAACTCAATAAATTTCTCTAATATTAAGTACATAGTTTTTAAGGACTAGAATAAGCTGCCCCTAATGCCATGGCATGTCAGTGGCTCTCCTTGCACTCAATTTACATTGTAACTTCCGATACCCATGTAATCTGCAATGAAATAAAATTTGTTTGTTTGTTTGTTTGTTTGTTTTGATATACACCGAGAGGTGCAAGTCACTGTGTATATATACTGATAGTTTAATCCCTATTATAGGAGTTTAAAGTACCCTCAATGACCAATGACTGCTATTTTATGTTAGTTTGTAGCTACAAGAGCAGATATATGCTCGTGGTGTACTGTCTTCAGTGTTTACTATTATATATGTCGTTGTGACGACTGTCAGATGAATAAACAGAAGAAAGGACAAGGACTTGAACCTTGGTCCATGTATGGTGCAGGCATAGCACTGTACCATTCAGCCACAAGTGTTCTAATAGAATGATTTTACAAACAGCACTTATGTGACGAGGTTGTAACAGCGGGCACTAAGTGTGGCGCAACTCTCTCATCCAGCACCTCTTCGGCTTTCTGATTTGGTATAGCGCTGGGCCTGCTACACACATGTACCACGGTTCAAGTCCTCGCATGTACCACGGTTCAAGTCCTCGCATGTACCACGGTTCAAGTCCTCGCATGTACCACGGTTCAAGTCCTCGCATGTACCACGGTTCAAGTCCTCGCATGTACCACGGTTCAAGTCCTCGCATGTACCACGGTTCAAGTCCTCGCATGTACCACGGTTCAAGTCCTCGCATGTACCACGGTTCAAGTCCTCGCCCATCCATATGTTTATTCACTTGGCAGTCGTTCATTACAACTTACCTTTGGTTTATCAGTTCTGAGGAGATGGAAAACACACGCGCCGTGAAAGCTGTGAGGGTACTGGATAAAAGAGCCACGGTTGCTGGCGTTGATACAATCTTGCTACAGAAGTGACAAGACTGTACTCACCTAATTGTGGTTGCAGGGGTCGAGACTCAGCTCCTGGCCCCGCCTCTTCGCTGTCCGCTACTGGGTCTCTGCTCTCCCTGCTCCATGAGCTTTATCATACCTCGTCTTAAAACTATGTATGGTTCCTGCCTCCACTATATCTTTCTCTAGACTATTTCACTTCCTGACTACTCTGTGGCTGAAGAAATGCTTCCTAACATCCCTTTGACTCATCTGAGTCTTCAGCTTCCAGTTGTGTCCCCTTGTTTCTGTGTTCCCTCTCTGGAACATCCTGTCACTGTCTACCTTGTCGATTCCCCGCAGTATTTTGTATGTCGTTATCATGTCTCCTCTGACCCTTCTTTCCTCCAGTGTTGTTAGTCCTATGTCCCTCAACCTTTCTTCATAGGACAGACCCCTGAGTTGTAGAACTAACCTTGTCGCAAACCTTTGCACTTTCTCTAGTTTCTTGACGTGCTTGAACAGGTGTGGGTTCCAGACTGCTGCTGCATATTCTAGTATGGGCCTGACGTACACGGTGTACAGTGTCTTGAACGATTCCTTGTTAAGGTAACGGAACGCTAATCTTAGGTTTGCCAGTCGCCCATATGCTGCCGCAGTTATCTGGTTGATGTGTGCCTCCGGAGACGTGCTTGGCGTTATACTCACCCCAAGGTCTTTCTCCTTTGCCGAGGTTTGTAGCCTTTGTCCGCCTAGCCTGTACTCTGTCAGCGGTCTTCTTTGCCCTGTCTCCGATCTTCATGACTTTGCATTTGGTGGGATTGAATTCGAGAAGCCAGTTGCTAGACCAGATGTCAAGCTTGTCCAGGTCTGTTTGAAGTCCTGCTTGGTCCTCTTCCGATGTGATTCTCCTCATTAATTTCATATCATCTGCGAACAGAGACACTTCTGAGTCTATCCCGTCCGTCATGTCATTTACATATACTAAGAATAACACTGGTCCTAGGACTGACCCCTGCGGTACACCGCTCGTCACAGGCGCCCACTGTGATACCTCATCACTCACCATGACCCGTTGTTGCCTCCCTGTGAGGTATTCCCTGATCTATTCCAGTGCCCTTCCTGTTATACATGCTTGTTCTTCCAACTTCTTTACTAATCTCATGTGAGGAACTGTGTCGAAGGCCTTCCTGTAGTCCAGGAAAATGCAATCAACCCACCCTTCTCTCTCTTGCCTTACCTCTGTTACTTTATCATAGAACTCTAGGAGGTTTGTTACACAGGATTTGCCTTCCCGGAATCCGTGCTGTCTGGTGTGTGTGGGTGTACTCACCTAATTGTACTCACCTAATTGTGATTGCAGGGGTCGAGACTCAGCTCCTGGCCCCGCCTCTTCTCTGTCCGCTACTGGGTCTCTGCTCTCCCTGCTCCATGAGCTTTATCATACCTTGTCTTAAAACTATGTATGGTTCCCGCATCCACTCTATCGTTCGCTAGACTATTCCACTTCCTGACTACTCTATGGCTGAAGAAATGCTTCCTAACATCATTTTGACTCATCTGAGTCTTCAGCTTCCAGTTGTGCCCCCTTGTTTCTGTGTTCCCTCTCTTGAACATCCTGTCACTATCCACCTTGTCGATTCCCCGCAGTATTTTGTATGTCGTTATCATGTCTCCTCTAACCCTTCTGTCCTCCAGTGTTGTTAGTCCTATTTCCCTTAACCTTTCTTCATAGGACAGTCCCCTGAGTTGTGGAACTAGCCTTGTCGCGAACCTTTGCACTTTCTCTAGTTTCTTAACGTGCTTCACCAGGTGTGGGTTCCAGACTAGTGCTGCATACTCTAGTATGGGCCTGACGTACACGGTGTACAGTGTCTTGAACGATTCCTTGTTAAGGTAACGGAACGCTAATCTTAGGTTTGCCAGTCGCCCATATGCTGCTGCAGTTATCTGGGTGATGTGTGCCTCCGGAGACGTGCTTGGCGTTATACTCACCCCAAGGTCTCTCTTTCCTTTGACGAGGTTTGTAGCCTTTGTCCACCTAGCCTGTACTCTGTCAGCGGTCTTCTTTGCCCTTCTCCGATCTTCATGACTTTGCATTTGGTGAGATTAAATTCGAGAAGCCAGTTGCTAGACCAGATGTCAAGCTTGTTCAGGTCTCTTTGAAGTCCTGCTTGGTCTTCATCCGATGTGATTCTCCTCATTAATTTCACATCATCTGCGAACAGAGACACTTCTGAGTCTATCCCATCCGTCATGTCATGTGTGTGTGTGTGTGTGTGTGTGTGTGTGTGTGTACTCACCTAGTTGTACTCACCTAGTTGTGGTTGC